>CCAG010004392.1:0-132760 GCA_001077435.1 Glossina morsitans morsitans | reverse complement strand
AAAAAAAAAAAAAAAAAAAAAAAAAAAAAAAAAATTTCAGTTTTTAAGTCAAGTGCAGGGTAAATATGTAAATATAGACAGATAAACCTATTATTTGTGTGCTTACTTATAAGTGCGTTTCCTACTTCAGTTTTCAACAATATGCCAAAGTTCATTCTCATTCACTTAAAATCCGCACACATATGCGAAAATGCCGTGAATTTGCAGTTTTTCCTTCAACAAAATCTAAACATTTTAAATGCAAACCTTAAGTGTGCATATATAGATTTATGTAGTCATACGTTTGTGTGTGTGCGTTTGTTTATAAATGTGCTTGCGTTCAATTAGCATCATGTTGTGTACGAAGAAATAAATATTAAAACAAATAAAAAAAGAGAGAAATGGAAATAAAAATCAAATTGTAACTCTCGTGCAAAATGCTTTTAAGTAATTTTGAATACAAGCAAGTTACACACACACGCACATATATATATATATATATATATATATATATATATATATGTATATATATATATATATGCATTTCTATAGTGATTTCCGTAAAAAAATGTTAATATTTTCTTCTTCGTTTTTTTGTTTTTTGTTTTCGCTGAAACCATTTGAACCTAAGAAATTCACTCAAAAATTCTTTTAATCATTACCAATTGGGGAATGCCTTCATCTTTCTTAAAAAAGGAATTCTTTTGTCCGATACACGCTTATATGTATCTATTACGTAAATGCTCGATTTTACTAAATTTCAGTATGATTTTCATTAAAAATACAATCGAATATCTTCAGTTTAATAAAATATTGCATGCGATACAACAAACAATACTTTAGAAGCGCTTAGAAGAGAAAACTGATTCTTGTGGGCATCGGCTGCAATTGTTTATATGAACTCGTAATCGCCTAACTACTAACGACATAAAATTATAAGACAAGATAAGAGATTGGTTTTCATTTGATCTTAAAAGAGAGAGTGATATATATTGTACGATTAATTGAATATTTCAGTCGATTTATATCAAACACCGACGGATATCACATGCGCATCACAAAGATTGCATTATATATATATATATATATATACCTGATGAATATAGAAATTTAGATCAAGGAATTTTGCCCATAATCTGCTTAGCGTAAATCATTTTATAGAAAATTTCTTAAATTTCCTAAGAATTACGCGCTTTAAACAAACGAATTAACATAATAAATAATCTTCAGTTCCCGTTAGACCGTGTGACAACTGTATGTAATGCAAAGGTGGTTTAAAAATTTATATATGAAAATTAACGAACTGAAATACTCGCAAACGAAATCTTCTTCGACTTCGTAAAAAACAATCTCAAGACATGACATTATAGAAACGGTTCTTGTGGGTTACTCGAAACTATAGGATGATAACTTTCAACTTTGCTGACTATCAAAATCACAGCATTTTGCTTTTTTTGTCACAAAATTCTGCTTAACAAAAAAGAAAAGAGAAGAGAAAACCTTACAATTTAAACATTTCCTCTCTTCGCGATATAGTTTTAGATACAAAATAAACAGCTCTACGTTGACAGGCAGTTTAATCGCGTCTTTATAAGGAAAGACCAATATATCTGCTCTTCATTTTCATACGTACGTAGTATAAGTGGTTGATGTGTTGCTGTATTTGCTCAGTTTATTCACGTGCTTAGGCATTACGATTAGGAAACCATTGAAGATTGAAATGAATGGATTTGAAAAACATAAATTTCAATGCCTTTAATCGAGTGAAAGAGTTAAGAGCACTAATGAAACTTTTAAAGCACAATAAAGAAAAAAAACGAAGAAGAAGAAGAAGAAAAAGAAAACAAGAGGAGGAAGCTATGTAAGAAACTCAAAAACAAAAATAAAAGTAAGTTTGTTTGAAAGTGGTTACCGGATTTGTTTTCATTTTTATTTAAAAAAAAAAAAAAACTATATATATATATATATATGTTTGTTTTTTATTCATTTAAGTGACATTTTGAATTGTTGGTAATTTTACGACAAAATTAAAAAAGTAACACAATATCACACTATTTATTTATTATGGTGCACTGGAAACGAAACAGAAAAGACGGCCAGTTCAGTTTTATTATCGCCGTAGTGTTAGCTTTTTAAACATAACAATTTCCTTACTTGAAATTTTAAGTTTCATGCGTGCAGAGATTTTTATGTGAATTTACGACAGAAACGCGTTATTTAAAAAAAAAAAAAAACAAAAAAAGCAAAGAAAAGAAAAAACAAAACCGTTTTAAAACACTTGTAACTAGAAAGTGTTTCTTTCATAAATAAAAACGTAAGAAGTGAAAAAAAATTAACTTGTTAGTATAATGACCCGCAGGGGTCAAGTAGATGCCGACATAGAGTAATGGGGGCTTTCTCTGCTAAAAAAAAAAAAAAAACAAAAAAAATGTGTAGAAAAATTTGTAGAAAACAGTAGAAAACTTACTAAGTGTTATTACACATTCCATACAATTTTAATAAGGAGGTTGAGTTTAATTATCTTAACGCTTACATATACGTGCAGGCCATCAAAATAATAAAATATATTAAATTTATTGTTACGTATGCAGCTTCTCGCTTATAGCGAATTCAGATTAAAATCTGAAGCCATTCCCAAGTATGACTACAAGAGATTGATACCAACAGAGCGCAGAAGAAAATTTGAAATGCTTTTAAAAAAACAAAAGTGCGCATGTGTGCCGGGATCCATTAGAAATCTAAGGCCATTAGTTGAATACTCAAATTATTCTTTCTTCGAAAGGAGTAGTGTGCGAGTAACTTTTAATTTTCTTCATTATTAGAAGAACTTTGTTGTTCCGTTGCTAGAAAACTAAAGACTTCCAGTTACAATTTTAAATGCTTGTTATATTTATGCACAGTAGACTTAGTCGCTTTTTCTGATTCACATCCTAGCTACAAATCCCTAAACAACTCTAGCTTCCATGCGGGAATCAAGCGTTGTTTGTTTCACTGCATGGTCGAGCAGTTTTGAAATCGAACATGGGCTTTCTGCTCCATTTCTGTGTGAGGATTTCAGAAAACCTCGCCATCACAAGACAAATAATTTTAATTCGACGACCAAATGCATATCTTTTTTATAGATCTTTTTGTTCGGACAAATAAAAAAACGGACAGAGCGAGAAGGGAACGCAAGAAACCAAATCAAGTACTTGAAAAAGGCACCCAGATTGGACCAAATAAAATTTTTAAAAAAATGTATTTGGTTGCATGCCTATGTCTCTCAGATTAAAAATTTTTTTTTAAGAAACCTGAATTCACTTACCATGAAATTCTTTAGAAATTTATTTATTAAGGCAACCATTATATAGTACAGTTAAGTAACACATGGCTAGAATACTTCTACCAATTTCCATATTGCAGTCCATTCTGGTCTCATTTAAAGCCAGGCACAGTATAGTGAATTATAAGAAAGCTAACATCAGACACACAGTGTTGCCTAAACCAGAGGATGATAAGGCTCAGGGGGAAATGTCCAGGTATAGTTTAAAATATTAAACAAAGGCCACCTGAGTGGGCAAACACGTTACTCTTTTCTGCGATGTCAAACTCTGAACCAATTTAAGCATGTCCGTCTGTCCGTCTGTCCGTCTGGCCGTCGGTATAAGGTCTGTTTTAAGCATTCTGACTGCAAAATTGGCTTCAAATTTGATAGAAAAGCAGATTGGTGCCGAAATTGTTACAAATCGGTCAGAGGACACGCCTTAAATGCAATATAAATCGAGAACACCATTGCTTTTTCTGCTTTTTTCTTCACCTTTTTTCCACTTTTATTTTACAAGAATTGAAAAAATTAGCCACACCCACTCAGTATTACAAGGTATCCAAATGTAGTTTTTGCCTCCTCTTTTAGGATAAAGGTGATGGCTATAAAATTCGATCACAGCGCAGCATAATTTCCTTACTTGTTTTGTTTGTTTAGATTTATTAAGTAAATTTTATTCTCTCTCTCAACTATTTCCATCTCGATCTACGTGTGTACATTACTATTTGCTTGAAAGCATCTGGTTTTTTATTTTGCAGAGCTATCGTTAGTCGTTTAACACCATTTCTTACTTGCCGTACTATTATTGCACATTTTATGATACTTACTCATCTCTTTGAAAGACGTGTGTGTATGCACGAATGTTTGCTAAAAACCATAAACGCGTCTTCTTCTGAGAATTTCTTGACAAACAACCCAGAAATCAGAAAATAAGGAACAAAGCAAGAAGGCGCAACAAAACAACAACTTAAAACGAATTACAGTTCTTGTTATTTTTTTAACGTTTATTTATCTATCTTGTTTATTTATTTATTTATATTTTTATTCAGAGCGGTTTTTTCTTTAACATGTTCACACTTAAACCATTTATGTTAATCTACCAGGTTTTGTTTTAATGTTTATTAATGTTCACATATATGTAAGTGAATTTTCATTTCTTTTTCTCTCTCTCTCTCTCTCTCTCTTTTTTTTCTTTCTCTCTCTTTCTCTAATTTTTTTAGAAACTCTACGCTAAAGCGTTATATGATAATGTTGCTGACTCACCAGATGAACTGGCCTTCAGAAAGGGCGACATTCTTGCCGTCATTGAGCAGGACACCGATGGTTTGGTTGGATGGTGGTTGTGCACATTACGCGGCCGTCAGGTAAGTGTCTCTAATTTGTTCTGTGTTCTTTTTTTGTTTTTTTTTTTTAATCCTCGGGTATTTTGATTTTGTCAAATTGTTTGCAACACGCACAACGAAGCTCCAGACATGCTATAGAGCATGTGCTGCTCAAAGCATCTGAATCGATGTACGCATGTCTACCCGTTATTATTAAGGGTCAAAATTTAATTTTTTCTTCTTATATATTTTTTAGATAAAAGTAGTGGATATGAAAGATTCGTCCACAGCCGAATATAATTTTCTTACTCGTCTTAATTTTTTTTTTTTTTTTTTTTTTTGTTTCATTCACTGTCCATCAGCATACAACGATTCGCACATTACAAATCAGTACACGCCTATTCGTATACAGTGTCTGTTTAGTTTAAAAGTCAATCATTCCGTTTTTGATGCGGAGTAAAAATAAAAGCATCCATTATGAATGAGGATGAAAAGCACAAGAGACAACACGAGAAAAAGCAATGACTGATATGAAGAAAAGATGAACTCTAGAATTGCGTTAACAAATTGTTTGAGAATTACTAACTCAAAGCCCTGCAGTCAAAACCATTTAAAAATTGTTGTTGAAAAACTACAACCAGGCAAGCAGGCAAGCAGGCAAGTAAACATATGCATACATAATGTGTAGCTCGAAAAGTGACAGAGTAGTGAAATGAAAATAGACATCAGTTCTCATGGTCTGTCAATCAAAATTAACAGATTTCCTGCACTCATCCGCATATATTTATGCATCTGGACTACATGTACGCTGGCATGTATAATTAAATTTATAATGGTCCATAAAATTAGCATCGCTTTTATAAACTGCATTACTTTTTTTTTTTTTTTCTTTTTTTCTTTTATAATATTATAACTCTAAATGCGTAAAAGTTATTTTAAACCAATAATAAATTCAAGTTAGGGAATAGATGAAGAAACGATTCATTAATTTGCTATTTTTAATTAAAGATATAAGTCGCTCAAGTAATTGTGTGTGTATGTGTGCCACAGAAGCTAAGAGATGAAAAACAAAGGAAAAAAAGTTGTATTCAACTTGGGCCGAATCTTATCGTTTTGATTAGACCTATAAATAAAAGACAGACAGACAGACAGACAGACAGACAGACAAATAAACGGGCGAACAGATATATACGCCTCAACACTATGAATATTTTTTGCGACTTCCGGTGCATATCTTTATGTGTTACTAAAGTGTTGGGAAATCTAATGTGCACCTCCTGTCGTGATTGTAAAAAGCAAATAATTTGCATTAAGTTTTTAATTTAATTTCAAATTTAATAAGACGAGATGAAAATATTCATGTAAGCAATGAAAAATCAGCACAGACATTGAAAATGGTTTACGCTTCTTGTACTGTTGCAAATGTTGTAAAATTTAAATACTTAGACTTTCATATTCGCTGGGCACCTAAAACACCCTCGAAGAAACACTCATTAACTGAATACTCATCTTACATGAGTACTCGTAGGCTTTATTTTAATGAAAACTGAAGCATAAGTATCTAAAGATAAGGTTGAAAACTTCAAAAATCTCATATTCATTTTGATGCAAATTTTGGATAGTTGCCACCTCGAACAATATGTCGTTCATCAACTTGATAATTAAACCGTGTTTCCTCTCCCGAGTTTCCACCTCGTCGTTGCACCTGAATGCCGTTCTGCTTTCACCCGTTCGAATCTTAATTAAAAAAATGTCTCTTACATAGCAAAAAAGCTGATACCACAATCTTGTTTGACGACTTTCATCCTTGTGGTTGTTTTGCGATTGAACAACCAGGCCTAGTTTCGCTGCAGCAGTCTGGTCGTACACTTCTCCCATACTCCTTTCAAAATGATATAATGAGTCAATAGTTGAGGCCTATGAGCGAAATATTTATATTTTCCACTAGAATAGAAATGTTCCCAATGACCGAACGTATAGCAGGCGATATTCATTTTCGGCTAAACTCACCATTTCCATAGGAGAGTTCACATCGAATTTTTTGTTCTTCATGCCGTAAATCATTGGAATGGAACCTAGCGAGCAACATTGAGCATTCGGTGCAACTAATGATTATAGCGGTGATGCAGAGTCGATGTCTACGACGCCTTGTATATTTTCCGCTTAATGTTGACGATAAAAAACTATATTCGGTGGCTTTGATGTTTTTCTTGAAATCAAACAAATAATTAAACTTTTATTGACAAATCAAATTTCACAAGTTACGGCACTGTAGTGAGTCACGCCGCACCATTGAATACCCTGCATCATTTTGCTGAATACATTTATTCATATGAGCACTTTTCAAAATAAGGCGCCGTATGGGAAACATTCCGAACCATTTCAATAATGTCAGTCCCTGAGTCAAAAGCACTTTGACGTGCAAAATTTCAGCAAAATATCGTAATAACTGCGGCCCTTGTAGGTTGACGACAAAGTGGCGCACAGACATGTTTCTGAATCTATGGGTATAATAAAAGATGCGTCTACCTCAAGCCCTTCTGCGTATTGTTTGTAGCTGCACAAACTTAAGATACCCTTAGACTACAAGTGATGTACGGTATAAAAATCACAGCTTTTCTCGATAAAACCAAGTAGAAATATTGAATCCAATCGGAAATTGGAAATGCTTCAAACGTTATAGTAATAAACGAAATTCGAGGGGTGCGTGCTTTTCAATAATTGTTTGGCTATGACGCCAACTATTTTGGCCGTACCTAGTTCTGGATATCACGAAGGCAATGATGACGCTAGCATACTTTCCCACTTCAGTAATTGATCAAAGACAAAAAAAATTTATATATTTTGTGTTCTCAAAAAACTTTATCTGCCGACAGTTTCGATAATAAAGATTTTTTGCAAAACTTTTGAAAATAAGCAACATATGTCACCATTATGTTCGCAAAACTGATGACTATCCAATAAATGTCTGTCAGAAATCTCACGTAATGCGAGAAGGAGAAGCAACAACTACTCAGTATTCAATTTTTGCAGTACGAGGATATATTGCAAAGTTTGTGCATACGAAAAACAACAAAACAAAATCGATATACATTTTTTTTTGTGATCTGTCACTCGGGCGATGTCTTCTATACATGTAGGTGCGATGGTGTCTGATAGGATTACAAGTACGAAGAAAGAAATGCAGGGAGTAGTGTTTGTGTACGTTCGAATTGAAAATTGTGACATCTGGTACGGTGGGACAGACAACCACCGGTAGGTTTTTCCAGAGGGAAATAGTACGGTTGAGGAGCGACAAGTCGCGGTAGGAGATCGTGCAGTATGTGGGTACCTCCAGGACGAGTGCGTGAGAACGCTAAGAAAACCAGGTTATCCTGTCAAAGTACTTCGCTGGTGCGCAAATTGCTTTTATCTCGTTAAAATACTGGCCCCGCAAAGATGATCACAATCCTTAACGAGCGGTTATCTAAGAAGCTAAGATGAAAATGCACTCAGCACCGAATGCAATCAGCTTGGCGACAAGAGCGCCATGCCATACTGTATCGAAATGCTTGGTGATTTAGCCAAACGAGCTCACTTGGTGAGGTAGAACATTAGGTAACCTGCAAACCTTTTTTTCCAAATGCCATACTACCTATTGCTAATCAGATCGTTGGATTGCAGGGAGTAATTGGCCATGGTCTCCAGGACTTTGGATGTAACGGGACATCTTGCAATTGAGCCATAATTTGTAGGACCGGGAGAGTCATTCTTCTTGGGTACTGGTTGAATTATTGATGACCTTGCAGCGATTCGGAAAAATGCCGGCATATTAACATTTCCCGAAGAGATTGCGGCATGGCCTGGCAATTGTGTCACAGCACACTCTTTTAGAGCTAAATCAAAATCAAAATAATTATATATATTATATATGTGATGCGTTTATGCATGTACTGCGAAGTTGGGAAGCATTTTCAAGTTTGCTCAATAAAATGTCGATTTATATTCATACAATGAAACTTGTTTAACAATAAAAATTGTAATAAATCGCTTTAGATGACAATTTAATGTAAAATTGTTTTGTTTATGTAACATTTTCAGGGTCTTTGTCCTGGCAATCGTTTACGAATTTTAAATTCTTATGATTCCGGTTGTTTTTCACCCTCACCAGCATCGTCGCCGTGCCCTTCATTGGCCGCGAGTACAGCTACTTTAAACAGTTCGATTTGTTCGGCCGATATTTATGAGAACACTTCGATAATTAGCAGCCCTGGAAGCACTACTAATGGCAGTGCCAACGGCTCTATTAGTGCCAGTCAAACGCATTTAAATACGACAACAGCTGGTAATGCCGTCACAGTGAATAATTTACAGCAACAGCAGCAACGTCAAGGCATACGAAGGTCATGGCACGTTTCGCCCAATAAGGTGAGTGAATGGTGTATCGCAACGTTATCTCATACCTTTCCAATCGCTTACAAGCTACAAATTTTAATTTAAATCCCTAATTATAATACCAAGCAATAATCTTAAGGTGAACATGCGGGCGTGTTTGCACATTTTGTGCGTCTTTTTTTTTGCGCCGCATATAAGTAAAAAAAAAAGAATTCAAAAGAAATTTCTTCATTTCACGCTTGGTCTGCACATATGGTTGTAAGTATCGCTGGATTTATTGGCAGTGTTCTCATTTCTCGTTGCGCATTTAATTAAGTTTATTTCTTCCTCTACTGAACTTTACGTCCAAGTCCGCAAATTATGGTGCATTTATCAGTTTAAGAAACTGAAATGTCGACTACGGTGAGAAAGTAGGAAAATATGCACATGTATTTGTAAGTTTCATTCATAAAACAAAAAAACAAAAAATCTATAACATCAGCTCATATACAAATCCGAACGGAATCTTTTTTTCTGCTAGGTTGTGACTTGTAGTTTATTTTGTCCCCTGTCTGGTGCTCCCTCTAGCAGTCGCTGGTGTGTGGCTTATTGGCTACGCCTAGCATATTTAAATTGTGGCGCCTTCTTCTTTTATATGAATATATATATATATATATATACATATATATATATGTATATACATATATAAACTTATGCGAATTGTGTATGTTTTTATCTGTCCATGTATCATATTTATCTGTGCAAGCATAAGTGAAAGGAGTGTGTGATATGCTTTCCCCCCGTTGCGAAACGAATGATTTGTTAGTCTGTGTAAACAATGAATAACTTATTTTACATTCATATAAATATATCTATATGCGTGTGCATGTGCATATATGATGGTTGCGACTATGAAAAGATTTGCACTTGAATTCGGATTTGTATCGTATTCCCAACGTCTGCAGTTTCAATATCTTTTCTCTCTTTTCGCTTTATGTACAAAAATCGTGATTATGATTATACAATTTTCGGTATTTATGTGTGTGTGTGTGTGTGTATGTGTGTGCGCGCATGTTCGCATAAATATATTTGGCTACTTAAATTTTTTGTACATTTTTAAGAGAAATCATATTTCTTTCTTTAATTTGCAATCGTACATAAGCGAATATAAATTTGTTACACCGTTAGATTAGATTGTCTCATAAATAACGACCGTTACATAGTTACATAGACGCGCGCACACATAGACACGTACGAATGATGCGGACATATGTTTATAAAAGTGGCCTAAACGGTCATGCCTTCAGCGATTAACAACAAGTAGGGTGCAAAGGAAACTCTAAAAATATCTTTTAACTACGTTTGTTAAATATGTTTACACAGTTTTAGAACAAAACATTTTGAAAGTTAAACAGAAACAAAAACTATTCTTATGCATGCTCTACAACATTTTTGATACGCGATTTATTCTAAAGTTTGAACGAATATGCGGATAACTCCCCAAAAAATATAAAACTTTTACTATATCGATCGATTCAAAATCATTTTCGCAAATAACGCGCTACGAGCATTTTCTAATTCTGTTTTTATTATTTGGATATTGCTAGCAGACACTCAGGAGAGAGCGGAAAACTAATTTCATTATTACAACATACATACATACATACATACATTACCTTAATGCGACAACTCGTCAAAGTTAAAATTGTTTGATGCGTTTGTAACCTTTGTAGAGGTTAATATGAAAAGAAAAGAAATGTGTTGGTAACTATGTCAGTTTTATAATACAAAAGATTCAAGAATTGAACGATTAAGCGATAAAAGATAAAATCACTTTTGCAAGAAATCTTTTAAATTTTGGAATTTATTTTATTTTTTAAATTACGTTGAAGTTGGTTAAGCATGGTTAAGATCGGAAACTAAAATTAGTTCGGTGTATGCAGTTATACTGTAAATCACTTGTGGTACAAGATATATTAAGTTAGTGCGGTCGTATGTAACAGACAGAAGGACTTAAGGTCTTAGTCTGTCTGTCCGTCTGATATCTGTTCATGTAAATTTGTGTTCGACCTATGAACCGCAATTTTTGAGATATTTTGATGAAATTTGGTCCTTGATTCAAGTATGAACGCTATTGAAAATGGTTCGGATCGATCCCCATATAACGCACTATTCTGAAAAGGCGTTATATGGAAATAAGTTGCAATTTTCGAAATTTGTCGGCAAAAGTGATTAAGTAATAGTACTCCGGCATTCTAAATTGATGCGAAAACTTTGGACCAGTTGGAGCTCTCTCATATAACCGTTCCTATGAAAGCTTAGTTAAGAAGAAGACAATGTATATTTTTTCAATATTTTTACAAAAACGAGCGAATAACTGCACTAAATGAAGTAGTGTAGGGTATGTAATAGTCGGCGTTGTCCGACTACAATGTTCTTACTTGTTATTTCGCATAATAATTGACAATAAAAAAGTGGATTAACAGCGATAACGCTAAGACTGAAAAGTTCGACATTATATCGTCAACCGACTACAAATTGACCCTTTATAGAGCAGAAAAGTCGATGTGTTAATATGTGGTGATGAAAATTGACCCATAATATTGTAGTAATTTCATGCAAAAATTAGAATTGCGTTAGACAATGTGGTGTAGAGTATATAATAGCCGGCCTTACTCGACTATAATGTTCTTACTTGTTTTTCAATATGTTTATTTAAATTTCCGGGATTTTCCGGAATATGAGAAATATTCGAATATTGTGGGAATAGAAGCCGAATTAATATTGATCGGTTTATCCTGTCAATTTTCTATAAACTTGAATAAATTTGCAAAATATTGCTCTGAACAAGCGCACTACTATTAAGCCAAGTGCCCTGGGCAGCCAATAACTCCCATAATATATAAAGTATTAGAGGTACAAATAAACTCCTGACGCTGAAATTGGTTGCTTCTTAAAATGTACTTGACGCGTTCGACGCGGTCATATGCCCAGAAGTTAAAGATGCGTGAAAATGGACCGATGGCTATTTCCTCCACAAATCCGCAAATTTCTACCACGAGAACATCCATAAACCATTCGATTAATGCCATTAAGGCCATAGACAAATGATAACAATGCATGTTTCGATTATTAAGCTTTGGAACAAATATATTTTAAATACAGTTGAATGTTATCAACAAACAGAAAGGAGTTTATTTGTACATCTACTACAAGTAACGCACAATACAGGATACTGCTGAGTCCCGAAGCTATACAACAGCTATATAAAAACGAAAGATTGCGCTAAAGCAGTTGATACATCGGGTTCATAAACTCAACCAAAGAAAGCTTTTGCTTTTGCCACTAGAGGTTAAGAACTTATTGCGTTATGATAACATCTTCGAAGCGCGTACTGAGAGGATTGATTACGCAGAGCAATTTGAGGCAGTAAATTTATTTCTAAATAATGAATGGAATTTAAGTTGAATTAAAATTTAATAACAATGCAATATTTGCCTAGAAATGGTTGTTTATTGTGTTTAAAATTTCCCGAAACAAGTTTCGTCTGCGCGGGTGTCGTATATTTGCTCATTTAGAGCTACAATCAACGACTCTTAAATACAATTCCAAATATTGCTTTCATCTCTTGAAGATTTTCGATATCGTTACAAGACACAGCTCCTTTACAACAACAAGAATAAGTCGATTTAATATTCTTCAGCCATTTGTCGATCTATTTGTTTATCCATCCGACACTCTCGATCTTGCCGTAGGTTTGTTGTTGAAATGGGCACGGCACTGCGAATTGAGAGCGATAGGTTGATGACAAGTAGACATAGGTTTCATGATCATAGGTCAAATTTAGAAACGAATATGATTTGCGCATAATTACGGTCAGATTACATAAATACACATAACAGATATTGGAGTAAGAAAGTTATTTTCGCCTTAAAGATATTTCAGATGCTTCTTATGACAACATTCCTGTTATGTTATGTTGTTTAGCAAAATTCGGAACGAGAAAGATGGCGAGTCGCTTAATTCGAAATAAATTTAGCAAAATAACATTTCAAAATTTTCTATCAATATTTTCGATAAAACTATTGCTTAAAGTAACAAAATGTTTTTAAAGGACTTGAATGAATTTTTTAGTCACTACCACTTATCCTGCCGCTAATAAAATACATCTTGTATACTATATCGTCCGCTTTCAACATTCATATTGCTCAAGATGGTTAATACACTTTATAAGTTCCTTATATGAACGGAATCTAAATCGATTTAAGCATATCTGTATGTCCGTCTGTGTAATGTCTGTTGTAAACTTTTCACCTGGCCGTGGAAATTAAGCTATCGAATTGAAATTTGGCAGAAACATTGCAAGTTTTTGCGCGCAAATTGGTATTGAAAATGGGCCAAACCAGTCGAAAGACGCGCCCACAGCATCACGTAAACTGAGAAAACCTCTGTTTTTCAAAAGAAATGAAAAATTGGTTATTTGCTCATTACTCATAAACTACGGCGAATAAATGTACCAAAAATTTGTATACATATTCTATGGGCGATGCTGCAGCATTTGTGCACGAAAATGGAAACAATTGATCACGTCTACCCAATATTATGTTGTATCAAAATTTAGTTCTTTTTTCAATATCTTTATAACGCGCAGAAACAAGCTGCGAAATCTCCATGAAGTATACATATTCTTGGCCTGTTTCAAATTTGGAATACACCTAAACAAGTCCGCCTGTTCGTCTGCCCATCTGTCTGTTCGCGCAACTGTGTAGTATTTGTGGTAAACATTCTCCCGTTAGCGAAAATGAAGATATCGCGTACAAATTTGCAAACGAATTTGGAATTGACCTAAACTTTTCAAACGACACGCCTACACCGCTCACATGCTTAGACGACAAAAACTCTTACTTTCAAAATAGGGGAAATCAGCTGCGCCCGCCCACTCCGTATTATAGAACATGAAAATTTTTTCTTTTACTTTCTTGTGTATTTTTTTTTTTTTTTGAGGGGTAAACAGTGATGGGTATAAAATAATCGGTCCCGGTCGAATTTAATTTACTTACTTGTTTTCGTTTTCACAACGTTAGTTGTTACTCAATCAATGTGCAATTACGAAAAGTACTTATTCTCTTTGTGCACCTGAATTTATTCCTTTTTCTTATCTTAATTCTATCTAGGAATCGCTAAGTTGAATATTATTTGAATTTGAATTTTAGTAGCGAATGATTATTATGCGGTGGGTGCAGTAAATGGTTATTTAAGCGGTCAATTGATCTGGCCAGCGTCTTCTTTATTAGTTGCTTATTCGAATATTGTGCAGCATTTTATCTATTGATAGAAGATTCTGTCTATCGATAGAATTGGCTGCTGTTTATTTGGGTAATTAATTGATCTGCAGGGCATCGTCTTTATTGATGAATAGTTTATTGATATAATTAATGCTGACGCTCTTATCAATACTCATGAAAGTCTTCGTTACTTATGAATACCCGAATATCTATTTCTTGGATTTTCAATGTGTATGGTGTTAACATATAGGTATCGATCGGTGCTTCAGAAATATTTCGAATTTGATAATAGGAATTTTCTATAATTTTTAGTAAAAAACTACACAATCCCCCTGTGTTGGTATAATTTTACTTGTTGCATATCGTAAATCATCGTTTAAGCACATATACGAAACATGATGCTCATCGAAAATTTGCCAACGGCTGTTTTCCTCTCAATTCCCTCAGTGTCTGCAGCAATAAAGATTTTCATTGTGGAAAATTGCAATTGAACGAAATACATATATATGTATATAATAACGGAATATCAAATATAATTTGTAGCTTCAAGACAAAAACATACATAAGCATATGTTGTAATTTTTTTTTTCTTTTGGGAAGATCAATTACGACGCTTTGCAAATGTTTCACGGAGCTTTAGGAGCTAAACAGAAAAACTTTTAAATGGGATGCAATTACGCAGCCATATACATACAAATATATATATATATATATATATATATATTTACATACATCTCCGTATGCATGAAGAGAGTTAGGCAACGCAAAAAATTATATGACACAAAAAAAAAATCTTAAAAATTCACTTAAAATTTCATTAGGCAAACGGTAGAAAAATTAAAAAAATAACTATACATACATATGTATATCCATAATATACACAATGAATGGTAAAGTACCTCATAAAAATCATGGAAACCTACATGAAAAGATAATTTACAAAAAAATTGTGTTGATTTTCGTTTCGCTATTCGACGCAATAACTAACACGCTTTAAAGACACCGCCTACACACTAAAATGTTCCGTGATTATGTTTTTGCTCAACTAAGTTTGTCAATAAGTTTGCAACGCAACAAATACGCTGTCACTTTGTTAACCTTTTATGTTATAAATTGAAAAATCAAATTCAGAGCCGATTATTCAAACACAATCGAATAACTTTAGGGTATGAATTTTTCTTGCTATAAAGCCCATATCAAAGATAACTTTGAACGAAGGAGGGGATGCGCTTATATGCTTACAGTTTCTCAGGTGCACTGGTCCGTATCAATCTACTTTTAGGGATTGTGCATTGGAAAAGCACACTGGCAGACTACCATGAACTTTCCAAATGAGAAGTGATTTAAACAGTCCGCATATGTTCTTTCTTAACAAGATCTTAAGATTTGCGGCACTCGTCACTTTGAAAGGTTACAGCATAGGGAAAACATCGACATTTGTAGATATCATTACATATATTGGTTTTTAATAAAGTAATGCGATTTGCTGGGACTCGCCCACTTTTGCTATTTTGATGCAAATGTGATGTTGTACACCTAATCCACAGATTCGACGGATAAGTTTTGTGAACTGTCATAGTCGCAAAAATGAAGTTAAAAAGTTGAAATTAGGCAGAAGCGTTCTTTGATCGATTAAAAAATGGACGCGATTAAGGCATTCTTAAAAAGCAGCGAGAAGTTTTTTCGAAATTCCGTCTATAATTTTCGGTCCCATGGATTATATCTCTGAAAAACTGCCACCCGAATGTTCATTGAATCGGATTTTAGCGTTAATTGTGAACGTGGTTGGACTGATTTTAATAGTGATCTTAATTAACGTCTGGGAAACAGGTTTTAAAAAATATATTCTTGGGATCGAAAGTTGTAGTCGAAAATTTGAAAGGATTGTCAGTGTTTTCGGAGGTCGTTTTAATTTCTTCTGCATTATGGCCGCATTTGTGAACACATTGCGCCCATTTCTTAATCTCGCATCCTTAATCGATCAAGGAATGCTTAAGCCAAATTTTAATTTCGCGACTGCGACGATTCACAAAATTGACGGGTTTCCGTCAATCTAGTGTTCGCGTGCAATACGCGTATAAGAAACCGTATAGTTTAGCTGTTTATTGTTTTAGACAAATTAATTGCCGTGTAAACGGCTTAAAAATGTACAAAGAATATTTCTAGTATTCTTTCGTGATATTATATATGTATATGTAACATATT
Source organism: Glossina morsitans morsitans (assembly GCA_001077435.1). Taxonomy (NCBI): domain Eukaryota; kingdom Metazoa; phylum Arthropoda; class Insecta; order Diptera; family Glossinidae; genus Glossina; species Glossina morsitans. Next base: position 116,312 of record CCAG010004392.1, on the reverse strand, counting down.
TAAACATATGTAATTACATCATCAGAACATATTTGTTCACAGACAATTATGGGAATCATTTTTTTTTTTTCGCATTTTAAAAAAGATCAGAGATACACTGGCTCTGCCATCTTTTATTACGAAACGATTTATGCAATAGATGATGAGCAGCCAATATTCGGTCCAAAAAGTGCATCATAGTTCCTTTTATATTTATAAATACATATCTACATGTGCAGACATACATATCAACATACATATATATGTACATATTTTTGCATACCGAAAATCTTATAGAGAAGTCAAGTCAAGTTATTTTATGTAAACATTTTTCCACAAACATTATCAATGAATGAACGAATTTATATATGAACTCGCACTTACTACAAATGACTTGAATGCATGAATGAGTGAATAAATGCATGAATGAATAAACTAATATGTATATATATATATATATATATATATATGCTTACATTTCTTTACAAATAACATAAAGATAAACGTTTCGTTTCTTAGAATTTAGAACGGAAATGTAAAGTGTGTTAAATCAATTCAAAAAAAAAAAAAAAAAACACCAACACAACGGAGCACCACGTTAGTACAGTAGTAATGAGATACTTTTACTCAAAATCAATGAAATGCATATAAATATGTGCATATTTATGATTAAGTGCTATATACACATGCATTTTATTTCTTCTAATCTGTAAATATAAACCAGTTTGAATATATTATGGTAGGTAGGCAGAGAGTCGCGATTCAAGTCTCAGCTAAATTAAGCATAATGTGCATATGAAGACAAATCGACAGACAGATAGTTTAAATAGACAGTTATAAAGTTCCTTGAGCCTACATATGGTCAATATAAATATTTGTATATTTATACACAAACACACACACACACACACATACATACATACATGCAGACACATATTTATAAATACTATGTTTAGTTACAAAAAGTTGTTTTGATTTAAATTTGGCAAAAACTTCAAATTTCAACTTATTGCGAGAATCGTACGTCTGTCTGTCTAGTGATTTGTTTCTTTTTTATTAGACAAATACTGATAACATTATTATGATCGTCATCATATATATGATATGATATGAAATAGATGCACCAACTTGCCTACGTGTATGGCTCTTTAATTTATTAGGTGTAAGACTTCATAGACTACATTTATTTAACAAAATTTGTAGTTTTCTATACAAAAATTATCGTAACATTCTTCTCCTCACTACTATCATCATCGTCATCGTCGTATACGAGATATGTGTAAATGTTTTTTCTTTGCAAAGCGTTTAATATCAAAATTTAGTTTATTATTCTTTATTATTCTTCGATAGTGTCCAACAGAACTTTATAGATAGCGTATTATTCTCGTCTTGTGTTAATTTTGATAATTTTATTAGTACGATTGTTACTAAAACTAATGAATGAAATTTTTTCACTTTGCCTACAAAAAAAAAATCAAGAGCTCTTAAACACTAGTTGAATTGATTGGGCAGATGGACGACCATATTGTTATTATTATTATTTTGATTAATTTTTTGTCCAGAGAAATAAATTCTAAAACCAAACAATTAAAGCACTAGTATCTGTAAGGTTATAGGCTTTGTTGAAAATTTTGCCGCATTTGAGATTTGAACCCACAGCGGTTGAGTTGTTAGTCGAGATCCTTTGCCTACTCGGCCACTTGGGCGGATTGGACAACTATAGCTTGAGTACATCATTTTAAACAAATTTATGACTATCTCGTGCATTATGCGTTAAATTTGCTTCAAATTGCGGACGCCTTACTCAGTTTGAGGCAAACGCCTGCAAATGTACAGACGCGGTAACTTGATATGGATGGTTCAGCTGCCAAATCGGTTAACTCCATAAAACGCGAAGTTGAGAAAAACGACAAAGTATTATATGCTGTTTTTTTTTAATTTTTGGATTATTATTTTATTGCGGAAAAGTGTCATTATATAAACATATTGTTACAGAGACCCCAAATACAGTTCATTCCAGCTAAGTAATTTTCCCAAATAATAAATTTCCTTCCACTTTTATTTCTCTAACCTGAACCTTTCATTCTGCTATGCTTTTGGACATTTCGGTCCCATTTACCAGGATTATGGCTTCTTTTTCGTCCAGTCGGATTATTTGCTGCGATTCTTTCATTGCTGTGATCAGATGATGAATCCGAATACATACAAAATCGTTTTCTTGAGCCGAGCTTTCTGCCAATAATTTGTATGGAAGAACCATCCGATTCATTACTTTCCTTACTCAAATAATTCTTATTAACATCTTCCATCTTAACGTTATAACGGTTTATTTTTTTTAAAAACAGAACGCACAATAAAACTGAAATTTATAAAAATCTTAACTTGTGGCAGTTCGAATTTATTTTTAATTTATATTTTATCTTTCTCGTACTTAGTTCGTGTGAGCGATAACAGCTCTCGTCTAACGGGAATAATGAAATTAATCGAACAATTTACAGATGTCCCCGTAGGAGAGGAAAAATAGTGCAGCGGGTTAAATAGATTTTTATTACGCTATAAATACATTATAGTATGGGATTAATCAGATTGGCTTCTGACAAAAATTATTTATTATTCAGTGGGCAAAACAATTTTGTCATTCAGTTGAGTTAATACCTATTATTAGAGAAATTCGCTTTGAATATGTACAGTTAGGTGCTAACGAAGTGCTTTGATGTTTAAGTTTAATAAAATCCCAAAAATTGAGTTAACCGATTTGGCAACTGAACCATCCATATGTCTCTCTGCTCATAAGTTGATATCTGATACTAAACTATTACAGTTTACTCAAAAAGTTTCTAAACTGCGTTCAATCGGTACGACTTGGTTAACCTTTCGCTTCAGAGAGAGAGAGGTTTTTATTAAAACCTGTGCAAATATATGAACATTACTTTCTCTGACGCGATTTCGAATCAAAATTTTGACGCTTTCGTGTAGGGTTGACAAATTACTTTCGCTGTGTAGGAAAAGAGCTAAAGACTCAAAGCACCAAACAAACGCAAGATACTGCTCTGAGATTTCGCCTTTCGAATTATATCAAATTTGACCGGACACCGACCATATCGTAGCGTATGGCCCCGTCCTTTTTATTTGGAATTTTAGTTTATTCTTTTGATTCCCGAATAATTCTCTTGCCAGCTAAGCTAAAGCTAATAACGACTATCCTCAAACATTTTATGTGCTAATTAACTAGTAATATATATCCAGCTTTAGAACGATAAAGAGTTAATTCAAAGAAACTCTAATGGCCCAGATAAGTCAAAGTCTCGCTGTAACCAACAAAATACTTATATATTGTAGCTAACTTAGAGCGTCAATCACCTTTTAAGGGATATTATAAACAAACCAGTAAGTTAAGTGTGCCCCAATGACCTGACTGTGAATTTCTGATTGGCATCAATCTGCTGTATGGTATTGCGTACATATAACTAAACAGAGTTATTTTTGTTTTTCGTATGCACGCAGACAAACGCGAAAAAGTAAAGTAATGTTATATTATAAACGAGAAAATGCTAAAATGCACTTTATTACACTCTACATCGCTTGTGGTACAAGGGTACATTAAATTTGTGCGAGTGAATGTACACAAAATCCAGAAGGACCTAAGATAGACCTAAGATAGATTGTTATTACGCCGATCGATTCAGAATTACTTTCTGAATTCATTTAAGCTTGTCCGTCCGTGTGTACGCCTTGTATTCTTGTATTCAGCCTATAGGCCGTAATTTTCGAGATATTTCGATGAAATTTGTTGCACTGACGTGTTTTGATGCAAGCACTTTTTCGACCACTTCCCCTATAATACTTTATTTTGAAAAGTCTTTATATTAACAACTGTAGGCCACGTTTCTATTTGTTACGTTTAATATACAACAAAAGCATTTAAAAAAGTTTTTTGCAAAAGCATAAAAATTTCATGAAAGTTTTGCAGTTTTGCAGTTTTGCAGTTTTATTAAACTGTCAGTGAGCACTTTTGAAACAAATTTCTTTGTTTTTTTTTTTTCTGTTGCACATATTTTCGGTTTGTATGTCAAGAATTAAACTTCGCAATGTTGAGAAAATTTTGCATTAACAAATAAAAACTTTATTATCGGGCAAGGATGACTGTTAAATACCGTACAGTATGCTATCTAAGACAACTCATAATTTATTATGTGGATCGAATAGGAGAAGTAATACGATGTGTGCGTCTAAAAGCTTGCATTTTATGGGAAACCTTACATGGAAGAGGGCCCAAAAGGTCGAGTGACGTGGTCCGAAATAATCAAAGATCTTATTGCCCTTTAGCTAATTTAGCCATAAGATATTAAAAAATAGTACTTTTCGCTCTATAAGAGCTTAATATCTCATGACAACTCTTATATGGAACGGGGTTCAACAAGAAAACGTACGTCACAGTTAATTTTTGTGCCAAATTGCTGTTATAGATTAACTTACGAAATTTCATAACCTATTAAAAACGAGACCTTTTTGCCTTACAGAGAAAGAGCGTTCATATGAGGAATTTATAACGTCGAAATCCATTTACTTAGCGGGCTTTGTCGAAAAATTTCGAAATTTCGACTTTCCTTTTCATATACTCGTTTTTTCAAAATAAGACTTAAGACTTAGAAATGACCGTGAAATCGGTCCGATCCAAACCATGTGCACAGACGACAGAAAGACCGACGGACAGACGACCTTATACTGATTCACGAAATAATTTTGAATCGTCGAGTATAAAAAACGGCAGATATATCTCAAGTTGTTGTGGATGTTACATAAACACATCCGCACAAACTTAATATATGCGCATCACCACGGGTGTAGGGTATAAACAATTATGAAATTTGAATGGCAAACAGAGGTCACGTATGTATACATATGTCTCCCATTACTTACGGAGATACGTACATATCTATGTTTACTTTTTTTTGAAATGAAAATTACTGTAAAACAAAGTTATGATGAAATACTAAGAATAATTCCCTCAAATCCATGCGAGATCATCCTAAGTTCTTGCTTCAAGAATAAAAATTGAAGAGACTACGAACTTACAGCAAATAGGGATTGAATAAATCACCTAAGTCCACACTCCCATTTAGCTGCTGGAAAGTGAGAATCGCTATATTCGCCAGGGCTAGGGGCTTGTCTGTTTCGCAAAATATCCTTCAGCTTGCACTATTGTAAGAAATCATACAGCACCTGAAGCTGGGGCAATACAATTAAAGCTTTGAAGCAGCTATGAGCTTTCAACATTATTAAGGAATAATAATTGAGCTCACTATAGCATCCTTCAATTCAAAAATTAATTTCAAATATTGGCGATTACGGCCTGTGGAATAGTTTTTATTAGGTGTTTGTAAAAGTGTTGATCATTTTTTCACTTGAAAAAAGGCATTAATTGAGAAAAATTGATACAATGCAGTTTAATCGAAATATTTTCCATCATTTTCTACAACATTTAACCATATTTCTGGCGACATGGCGATATCATGTCGAAAGAACTTATATTGGTTTGGCAGCAATCTAGCCACCGATCCATTTTCCCACTTCTTCAAATTTGCGAACCCGCGCGCCAGCCAAGCCATGGTGCACCAATCTGAATAGGTGGTAATCACGACGCGCCATGTTTGGTGAGTACGCTCGGTGTGGCAGAACTTCTCATTGGAACTTCAGCAGTGTATACTGAGCAACTCTTGCAACAAGTGGGCAAAAGGCGGCATTTACAGTGAATTCGTGTCGCCACTGTTAAATCTTTGATACCGAAACCGACAATGGGGATGTGATGACGCATCATCGCCTCAAGCCACTAAACGTGGTTGATCGACTTCGGCAGCAGATTTCTGCAAATAAACAACAAAAGCAATGAATTTGCAAGACGAACAGTTTTGAGCGTTTCACAATTGTCGTCTGCATACACCGGATAACTCACTAATACTAAATGCAAATTTGTTATTTTAGGTAGAAAAAGGTCAAAACCAAAGGTCAAATATTTCCTATTTCATTATCGTTTTTACGTGTAGAAGTCGTTAATCAAAAGTTTGCAAAGACCTACTCCTTTAATATTGCTGCCAAGGTTATAGCTATTGGTGTTTCAAATGCAATTCGATAAAAAGCTGCTACCGTTCTTTGTAACTTTGTAAATGTAAACTTTGACAAGTTTTTAATTAACGGATAAAAGTGAAGCCGAATAAAAAATGTAATTCCGTATCAGTTCTGCATCATTTTTGTTGCATTCTTTGTGCGAATTCTATATAGAGGGCGACCAATACGAACAATACCACTCACATATGTTGTAAGCGTCGCCATAATCAACGCCTCTCCATATTGGAATTGCCTAATTTTGAGAAAACAGGCCGAACGGAAGATAAGCAGCAACAATCCCACTATCGGCTTCAAAGTTCATTAGTGGCAGCCATGTACAAGACAATGACGCTGACAACACCATTCTTTGAGAACCTCGTAAACCACGCAAGCGCAAAGTTCGTCGAAGTACAATATGTGTGCACAGTCCAAGGGTTTTTCAAATGCAAGAAGCCTATAAAAAATCTTCTTCTATGCTCTTATTCAACTCTACTAAATATGAGGATTTTCAATGGATGTGTTATCAGAAAGCACTGCTGTTTTTTCTTAAATTTGTGGCGTCTATGCAGGGGCCTAGTGTTCGTCTAATGTTTTTCAAAGGAAAGCTCAGGTCAATAACATGTGACAGAAATATGTGAAACGCACTGATCTGAAAATGAAACTGTTCCGTTGAATCGATCATGAAGAAGTGGTAATTTAACACTTATTTAGAGAAAGAAAACAATAAAAGAAAGGATATTGACTACGATTTGATTTTTTCTCTTTTTGCTGAGTTTAGAAGAATAAACAATGCATTCTTTATGCATTTGTTTTATTTGCGTAACCTTAAAACATAGCTTGAGTCCCTTTTGTTATTGACTTTTGCACCGTATTGTCTGTATTGTCTGTGTGAATAGTCTGTAAATTATTAGAGAATAAATATCCTTTCTTTTCAAACACTTTTGTCCCACATAGTGCACCATGGATAAAGAACATAAAGAAAAATAAAGTTACGCCATCCTATTAAGCATGAATAACGAATGGTAAAAATGCATGTGCCATATGAGTGTACTCGAAAATAATGGCACTTAGAGGAGAGAACATCTGCTGTGAAATTTTAGTTCTTTCTTTTATCCTAAATTCAGGTAACAGTCAATTTTCAATATCGAATGTGCAGACATACGCAACTGTTTTTTTTTGCACATAGAAGGCAATATTGGTCAAAGGGCAACTTGGAAAAAATGCTCTAAATATTTATATTATTTTTTGAATATCCGGGGTAGACATTTGTAAAGGTGTTTCAATATGAAAAATACAAACCTACCTTTGCTTCTTTATAAGAGCGTGTGTGCGCACGAGTATTTTTCAAATTAATACCGAAAATATAATTGGAATATTCCTACGCAATTTTATTATAACCATGACCGACCCACGCGGGGTTTACACCGATTTTATCCTTCTGTAGGCAACGCTTAAAAAGTGCCCTTTGGAGATCGGATTAGCACAGTGCCCAATACACTTGTGCTATATGGACTTGTGATCAAAATGTACTTTCGTATCGAAAAAACGAAGATTTTCATAAATATGTACCGAGCATGATGCCGGCGTTCTCATTACTATCCCAAAAATTGAGGCAGAAAGTTGTCGCACAAAGTTTATGTTTACTGCTTGAAAATTGACGTGTTTCTTTTATACGTCTGTCCACAAAACAAAGCTAAAACAACATCCTTAAGAAAATTGGCAAGAATTCAAAATGATTATATATGTACAACTTAACGATTTTTCGCAAATATTTATCAACGTCATGTGTTGCAAGAACCTATCTAACAATGCTCTCAATAAGCTGACATATCCATGATCAATAAGGACAAGCAGAAATGGTTGTATTCCGATAGCTTCAAATCATCACCAGCTGCATAGGATATTATGTGAAAAGGTAAAGCGAATTGAAACGCATACGTACATGAGTGTGGATAATGAACACAGTTACATACGTATATATATATTATATGTATATATCTTCTAGAAAAGGATAAGGTTCTGAGACAATTTAGATATACCCGTCCTTCTATAGATGGTTTGCAATTATCAAAGATGTAGTCTTGTTATTACAGCAAAAGTTAACTTGCTTCGGATACAACCGCGCCCATAGTCAATCTTTCGTAAATATTCATTTATAAGGAATATATATATATATATATATATGTATATCACAGTAAATATGATTGTAATTTGCTTGCCCGCACGCACACCTTCCATTGAAAAAAGATTTTGCAATTTTTACATATCCGGTTGTGTGCCGCATATGCGTTCCAGGGCGCACAAAACCCTCTTATCCGTATGCTGTTTATTTCTGCGGTAAATTCGATTGACATTCAACTACAAAATTGCCACCAACTGAACAATAATTAGAAAAATTCAAACACTCAATTAACTGACTAAAACATTAGCAGCTGCTGTAGCTTAGTTTTCGAGAAATGAAAATATTTTTTATTTATTTATTTTTTTTTTTTTGCTTATTTAATGCAAGAATTATTGTTTTTTTTTTTTTTCTTGAAATGTGAGCAGGAAACCGATCCTTACGTACAAACATCTGTGTATGTATGTACATATTGTAGATATCCTATTTCGTATAATCGCGATGCCAGCAAAATGCTTAGTGTGGAGGCGGTGGTTAACGTTTCGCATCATTCCGTCTTTTGCATTTTCATCTCGACATTACATACGTGGTGAAACGAGCACGTTTGTAAATAGGCGGAGTGACAGATGCTTGCTATGCGTGCGTGTATTTTCTATGCAAATAGCAATAAAGAAAATTTAATAATGTTTTAATTGTTATTATAAGGGTGTGAACATACATTCCCGAATTTAGATAGCAAAGGCAGTTAACAACTAACTACCTTAACAGGGCTGTGTAAGAATAAAAATTGAACCAACATTTGGGGCAATTATTTTTTAGGAGCATTTAAAGCTTCAACGCGAGAGAAAAGGTGATCCCGTCGCATCAGCAATAAATACAAAATTTTAACTTACGACCCATAAGATATGTCGGATGAGCACTTCGTGCCGATATGTTCTAAGGTAATTTACGAAGTCAATGTAGTAAAGCTTGTGCATACGTATTGAGTTGAGGTAATATACGATCCATAAAATGAACTAAGAAAACAATGATTTAAATCACCGTTCCCTCTCACGCTCAGCAATTTTTATTAGTTACTTTGCTTAGAATGACAGATTTTACGCTCCTAGAGTTCGTTCCCGATTGTCTCTAACTTTCTTATTCGTTCGCATGTCACTTGAAGGCAAGTAATTGAATTTTGCCCAGTTCTTTCAATAAGTCATGTGTGACTGTGCGTTTGAGTATGTGAGTCTTAATTGAAACGAACGTTTATGGCACCACCTCACAGTAAGCACAATGAATTTTTTTATTATACTTCCACATGAATTGTATGTGTGCGAAGATAATAAAAATGTGGAGAGCTACTCGTCCTTAAAATTGATTAAATTAATTGCAATTAATTTTCATTTTTTCTTCATTGTAACAATTATCTTACTATGAAATACAGTCGAACTGTTTTCTTTTTAAACGAAAAAAATTTTGGATTGTAACATAATGTATTAACGAACAAGCTTTGAGGTAAATCTTGCCGAACTGTCATCAAAGTCTCTCTAATGGAATAATAAAAAAGTCTACGATCTTACATGACATAAAGTAAAGTATATAGAAAATCTAATTTGTGTTCCAGCAATAATTTTAAGTGCACTACTAAGTTTTAAAGGATGTTTTGTGAAAATTGTGACTTTATCCAGTCCAATTCCATCTGATTCCGCTAATTCCATTACTGAAAGTATTGTTCCTTTCCTCGTCTCTTTGGCAGTATACGAATTCCACGCTAATTGATCAATTGGTTTTTAAATGGCCATCCAAGAATTGTTCCGTTCCGTACATTCCTCGCAGAAAAAAGGTGTTACTAAGAGAAGCCATCAATTATTAATCAGTAGCAGGAGTCGTAAGCATTTATATCTTCAGAGAAAGGATGGTTTTAATAGGTTTTAGTAGCACAAAAAATACTCCGCTTAGCCAATGCCTTTATACAAGCATGATTTTTAAATAATAAACCTTTGCCTTCGTCGTTGATGTTGATGCGTGAATAATCCAATCCCATGCAACCCGCAATGCGTCCACTTTTCATCACAAGTTTCGATTTAATCAAGAAGGCCTTCACATTGTCCCTTGCAGAATAGCTGTTCGCGTGTAACAAATTTCACTTATACGTTCGTTAAGTGTGATTCATACGGTATCCGATTTCTTTACATTCAGATCATTCCCACTGATTTCGACGGTAGTGAAACTGCTTTTTGAACCGCTGCTAAAAATTTTACAAATTTTGCACTATGATCTTAAAATACTTTTCATCGAACAGAATTTGAAATACTTGCAAATTTACCTTAGAGTAAATACATACGCATATATATAATAAAGAAAAATACAACAAGTAAGGATTCTATGGTCGGGCAAGGCCGCCTATTAGATATCCTACATCAGTTCGCCTAATACACCATTTGTGTGAGTGGGTAAAATGAGTGAATGAATAGGTCGATTTCGTCTCTTTTCAATAACACCAAAAATTGTGCATTCTAATTTTATGTGAATCCAGAATTTTTATAACACCCCTCCCATTGGGGGCTACTCAAATCTCAACGTGGACTAAATTTAGCAAACTTAATTTACTTGTCAAAGATTTTGTTATTTTCAAGTTGCTTCCACAAGGATTTGCTTCTAAGAGAGCCCCTATGAAAAGTGCGGTGTGAAAAATGAACCTATGTGATCCAAATTCCGTATAGTGAATTTACTAAGGACAAATTTTTGTAACAAAACATTAAAAATTAAGTTTTTCGGCTTATGGGACGTGGTCCGAAAAATTGAGTTACCTAGTCCACACTCAATAATGTTAATTTTTATGTCAGATTATTATTATGAACGAATTTTTGATCAAGAAACACCGAAAGGTTCAGTTTCCGTAGGATTATACGGCAAAGGGTTCAAAATATTGCCCTGTCCGATCCAAAGTTGTCGCACCAACTTACGATGCCGAAATACTTATACTTGGGGTTTTTATCGCGAAATTTTATAGTGAAGAGGGTCGAAAAAGTGATCCAACCTAAAACATTTTCTATTTCATCGAAATACCTGGAAAATTCCGACCTGTACTTTGAACACAAGGGTACATGAACAGACATGAGACGGAAAAACAAGCTTACATCAATCCGAAAAATGATTCTGAATCAATCGGCATAATAAAAGGTGGATTTATCTCAAGTCCCTCCGGGTATTACATACACTCGTAAAAACTTAATATATCCTATTGCGCCGAAATATACCGAAACATGTACAAAAACGATGCATACGATACTATTTACAATGGACTTAATGAGTAAATTTTCACGCTATCTCATTAAATATTAAGAATGCTATTTAAGGCAACAAAGAATATTAAACGATTCAGTGAAAGCGAATATGTTATATGAAATTCGCCAACAGATTCAGGATTTCATATTCCGAAATGTGACAAAGCAAGCAAGATTTCTTGTTGACAAGATTGATGCTTTAATAACTAGGAACGAAAGAGTATAGTTTTACGAAACTTTTTGTTAAATAAATTTACCTCTCATTACACCTCTATGCGTTCGTTACGTCTCTGAAGTTTGAAGTACCTTGACATTGGGGGGTTTTATTTGAAATTTTCTAATATATCGTCAACAACAAATTGTTCGTGAAAAAGATTATTGAACTTGTAGAGCAATTAGATTTTTTCAGGAAAACATACTTGCAATCTATTCGATTAGGCAGTCATGCGCAGTAGTTCGTGCCGGAGAGCTTTCACTCTAAAAGAGTTTCTTAGTTGTTTATTTATACTAAAAGAAAAAAGAAAAAACAAAAGCCGATAGAAAAGTGTACGTTTACTCATTTTTATTTGCCCTCAAGTAGTAGTAGTAGTCGTAGTAGTAGTAGTAGTAGTAGTAACAATTCTACCCTCAACTTGTGTAGACCTCGAGAGAAGAATAAAGTTTGCAAAAATTTGAATATAAATATAAATTTGGAAAAGAAGAAAAATAGTATATTTAAATAAATCTATATATAACTATATATACACATTATATAAGATATATATATATAAGATTAAGTAAACTAAAAATAAAAAAAAAATAAAAAGGATATGCCAGTCAATCAGTCTTTTGCTAAATAAAGCAGAACCTTTACATACCTTAAAATTACCTTAATAGAGCATAAAGATGTAGTGACTATCGTGCATTGTATATATATATATATATATATATATGTACATATACATATATAAAAAATCGATAGAAATATTAAAAGTAAGAAGTGTTTGCGATTATAAACAAACTTTTATCCAAATAAAATTTGCGATATGTGAATAATTTGTTTGATTAAACTAAGAAGAAGTAATGAATTTTTTCAATAAAAAAAAAAAAAATTTAATTTAATTTTATTTTACAATTTTTCTAACAGGTTATCACACCCCAAAGACATGGTGATGTATATGTCTACCATACACCAGCTCCCATTATTAGTTATCCCACAGCTAACACCACTGCCATTACTACCGCAAATCTCTTGGAATCGTATCCATCACATCAGCAAATCTATCAAAATTTACCAACAACAAAATTCATAAATCACGAATTTGAAAATTACGATATACCGAAACCGGCCATTCCGGTTAATTACGATTTACCGAAAAATCTCAATCGTACAATAATGGCTCATTTGCCAACGTCAACACCAACATCTGCGACCTCTGCTGCTATTAATACGATGATAAAGACTTGTGCAACAGTTATACAAGAAGAAAATTACGATATTCCCCGTCCGCTAGCGGGTAGCATATTGCAGCATCAGCATACTTTAACACCCAGTAGTTCGAATTCATCTTTGCTAACGAGTGATAGTTTAAGTTTATCATTCTCTTCGTCAAATCGTTCCTCATTGGCTAATATGCCAGATTATGATGTACCCAGGCGTAATCCATTGCCAGTACGTACCGTTTTGCAGCAGCAGCAGCAACAGCAGCAACAGCAGCAACAGCAGCATCAACAGCACCAACAAATGCAGCATCAATCGCAACAAAGACCCAGCTCACGAACATCTCTAAATGGCAATTGCTTATCTTACGATTTCCCTTTACCAGTCTCGAATACGAGTTTAGAGAAGACGGGAGCTCAAGCCTTATTAATTACCAAAGAATTACCACTAGAATTGTCATCGGCACTGGAAACCTTGGCCAAATTGCAATCGGAAACAACTACAGCTATAACAAGGCAGAAATTTTATAAATTTTTCTTTTTTCCACCATCTTCTCGTGACGCTTACTAATACCACGATTTGTGATCCCATTCAATGTATATTTAGATCTCTAGCCAACAAAAGATTCAAACGCATCCTACATTATATGTCTATCTCAAATAGACAAAGTAATTATGAAAACGGACGTGGGTGCGTCCGTGATATCTATAAAATTACAAAATTTCAAATAACTCATGAAACTTCTGAAAGTTCAGTGTAAAACCGATCCTCATTGTCTTCTTGCGATGCCCATGACTGTGGCATTTGTTTGAAGTCCCGGGCATTCAACTTAGCTCACCTTCATCCCATTACATAACATATTTTATCAAATATTTTAAATCCGGAGCAAATATTCATTGGCGTTATGTGAATATTTTGCGTAAAAATGGCCTCAGTTAATGACGTAACTATAACTTTTCTATATAGAGAAAGTGTTTTTGAAAAACTCAGGCGAGACTGTCGCCGATCATTTGCCGCAATTATTTTACGTTTGGAACGACTTACAATAAGTGAAAGTGAAATATGTATCACCATTTTAAGGCAGTCTTCATCGAAATGAATGAAGAGGAAAAACATATATATTTTCGTTATACTTATATTACATAATATCACAAAAAAGTCCCGCACAGTGAGAATATCATTAGCAACAGTTCATGTTTCAAATGGATTAAGTCTTATGTTTTAGCCCAGCGAACTAGTTATCACTCTTATCGCCCAATCTCTAGTCAGATCAGCCAGACCAAACAACTTAGTCGATTCTGATCAGCGTTCGACTGGATTCCAGAAATCCGAAATAGTCTCAAAATTAATCAATAAATTATTTCATTACGTATATATTATGCATATGTAAACCAAGCCTACACATAATGTATGCCTTAAATAGTGAATATCCAAAATATCGCTAAAGATGTTCGTGCTTGTTTCGATATTTTGGAAATGGTCTGCATAATATTCTTTTTTGTCGTCAGTTTACAATTTATATGATTTCTCTTCTTTTCTTTCACTTATTTATTCCATTAGATTGCTTTCTTTTGTGTCGACTGATTGGCGTACGCATGATAAATTAGAACCGGTTTTGATGGAAGTAAAACTGGCTGTTGTACGTTTACGTACCGCTTTACACGATTTGACCGAGTTTGGTGAGGGAGCCCTCGGTAATGCAGCACGTTCTGAAGATCGTACATTAGCTCAAAAGTTACGACCAATTATACGAGCACTACGAGACGCTAATAAATTAGTGCAAGACTCTTGCGAAACATTAGAAACTAGAGGCGGCTGGTGTTTAGAAAATCTAACACGAAATGAGGACAAAAATGTTTGTAAGCCACCGGACAGCTTAGATCAATTAGTCGCTTGTGCGCAAACGCTAACTGAGGATGTGCGATCAACAACTTCGTTTATACAAGGCAACGCTTCATTGCTGTTCAAGCGACATTTACCGGAACTGATAGAAGAGGTCCCAACACAAAATGCTAACGAGAATGACGAACAACGAAACGCCACAGAGTGGTTAGAAGATTATGATTACGTATCGTTTGAATCCAAAGATGCAGCTGCTAAGAAAAATTCAGTCTTGCGAGAGGCTATACCTGAAAATTTAAAAAATAAATTCGATAACGCTTTAAAGGCGGCCGAAAATACAGTCATTACTGTTTCGAATACTTTGCCAACAACACCGAATGGTAAGAAGCCCTGCAGTGAATTAACCGACAAAGATAAAATGCTCGTGCGTTATTATGCGGTGCAAATTTCCACTCATATGGGCAATTTAAGGCAAGCTATTGACTCATTTTTGGAGACAGTCGAAAAAAATCAACCGCCGAAATTTTTTATAGCTTACGGTAAATTTGTGGTAGTAAGCGCTCATAATTTGGTAACTATAGGTGACATAGTCCATCGTAATGTGTCGAAAAGCGATTTAAAAGAAAAAATACTGCGATGCACGGACGCTTTATCGGAGGCACTCAAAACGTGTGTCCTTAAGTCGAAACAAGCAGCCGCTCATTTTCCAAGTGTAACCGCCGTACAAGAAATGGTCGACTCGGTTGTGGACATCAGTCATTTGGCATCAGATTTAAAAACAGTTATGTTGCATGCAGTACAATTAACTATATAGAGTGATGAAGGCAGAAAGTACGATAAAAAATGAAAATATGAGAGGCAAAGAGAGAGAGAGAGAGAGAGAGAGAGAAGAGAACGTAAACTTCCGCACTTATGGGGAACGCTTTAACACGGAACATCGAGGTGAAAAAATGAAATCATTGCAATAAAATTGACGCCAGCGATCAGCATTTACTATAGAGGATCACAGCAATTTAAATAGTCTGACAAATAGCATATTGTTCCTTAAAAGAAACAAAATTTTCTTAGAATTAGAATACAGTAACAGTAAGCATGAGGAGGCAGATAAAGCAAGCTCCACCTATTCGCTTCAGTTTGTTTTAATTTTATGTACAGAAGAGCTGAAATTATTTGATATTTCTTTTTCTTTTATATTCTTTTGTGATATTTTAAGCGAAAAAGAAAAAAAGAAATTTTGCTTTTATTTCATCCAAATATTATGATAAAAAACGGGGCTTTTTGTAAATATTTACATATTTTTCTATTCACACGCATTTTTCTATGGTACGAGTATAAACGCGACACAAACACACGCACATTTACAAAATTCTATTAATTACACGTATCGTGTCTTGTATACGCGGAACAGTTTTGTTAGTTGTTTCTTTTAGCTTAAAGTTTAAAGCAATAACTTTGAATAGGAAATCATTACTAATTATGTCGGCAGATATATATATATATATATATATACATAAACATAATCATATAAATTATGTACTTAATTATATATGTATGCTTTATTAAGTCTTAAATTAATATATGTTAGCTTGTAGCACACTTTTACATATGCACAGATCCATATGCATTTTAAAATACAATAGCATTTATTTTAATTGCATTTTCAAAAATTATTATATTTTAATAGTTTTTTTTTTTTTTTTTTTGTTCATTTTTATTAACATTGTATGTTGGAAGAAGAGATCTTTTGAAAAGACCTCCTATCACATCCTATGGCAAGAGATATATGGTACGATATATGGTAGGTATTATGCAAGGTTTTTTTTTATTATTATTATTTTTTTTTTTTTTTATTTTTTTGTAAATTATGAGAATACACGCAATATAAGCAATGTATCCCAAATATATATTTAAAAATATCATAAATTTTCCACTAAAGTTGAAAATGATCAAAAGATTGTGTAGAAATTTAGAAAAATAAACATAAAATTTGAAAAAGAGAATAATCATAATAATATTTTCGTATTGAGTTTCTTTTCTGTAAATAGACAAAACCAATTCAACGGAATGATTAGTTCAATAATTTGATATATTGAAAGAAAACTTAAAAAATAAATATTATCACTTAGCGACAAGAGAAGTGAGAATGAATTTCATTATTATGACTACATTTCAATGCGTCAATAACAAATCAATGCTTGATGAGCAATCAGAAAACCATATATATATGTACGAAAGAACGATATATATAAATATGATTTTTGTGCGCTTTTCATCGCAGTGTGTCGAAATCTTATAAACGTATAATTTGAAGTAGTGACGATCTACTAATCCATTTGGCAATCCTTGCAAGTCTAGGTTGTCGCAAGATTTCAATTTGCCGCCATGTGTGGGTAAGAAGTGTTGGCACCCCAAAAATTTGACAGCTGACAGTTTAGGATCATCGAACAATACTTCAGAGACAAGAACAGTTTGGCGACCACAGTTCGCAAATTTCGTACAAAATACCGTCGGAATATTGATTTAACTTCAAGAAGTGTAAAAAGAGTAATTGAAAAATTCAGGAAGACTGGAGCAGTGTCGGTGATGCTAAACACGCTGGCCGTCCAATAACAAACCCTCGACCACCCGCATATCGCAGGACGCTGTCCAACGCAGCACATCAACGAAATGTAGTCACATTTACGCTAAATGATCATCGAAAATTTCGAAAAAAAAGAGTGCGTATGTGTCACCAAAGCCAGATATGCCATGCCACACGCACACCACTATCCTATCTATATACGTTAATATTCAATAAAAAAATTACAATTAAAAAAAAAATTTTGCATAAATTTTGGGACACCCTGTACAATAGTAACGAATTGTTTCAACCCAAATAAAATTTCTTTGTGTTTTTATTTGCTTTTTTTTTTGCGACCTGTAACGGTAAGTCTACAGGTAGAATCGATTTTAATGTTCCCTAACTTGCTTTGACTTCCTTTAGCCAATCTTATTATCTTTGTGGAGGCAGGCTGTCTACCGACCTTTACATTGACATCTGTAGATGCTCTCTATGCCTCTTCTCCTTGGACAAATTTCTTTCTAATATACTTTCTGTATAGCAAATTATTGAAAAATGAAATAAAATGGAGACAGACAATGGAACTGGAAAAACAAGTAAATTTATTGCACACAAACTTACTTATCACTTTTAATAATGAAATTGAAGCATGACTTTTATTAGGTTATTCCCGATACTTTTACTGCCTGAAAAGAATGTATATAGTAGTTATGGATGTGCGCTTGTCCGAATCAATGTACACTTGTTGTCTTCAATGTTGGTAAGGTTCTAGCCGGAATACCGAAATGCAAGTTACTCTGCCCCACAAAAAATTTTTTTTTTTGAAATAAAATAAAATAAATCCTATATCTCGTTATGTATTTATGCCCTCAAGACGATAATACGCGAAATTGTCCATGACCTGATGCGAGATCTTAATTTAATTGTATTTTATATCTTACTCAAGTAACGTTATTATTTTTGTTCTTTTTTTATATGACGCCAACACTCAATGGATGCCTCCTACACGTAAGGGTAACAAATGGACGATTGTTTGAAAATAATGTTGGTAGAAGAAGGGAAGCGAAGCATGCTCGACTTGGCAGTAAAAGCGTCAGGAAGAATGGAAAAGATGTCTGCAAATAGATTGGTCCCCAGTTTGTCTGTCTTTCATTCGTCGTCTTTATCACAAAAACTTAGAACTTTGTCGCGTTTCGCGGTCTTAGTTCGGCATCAGCGATGATCCAATTCTTGCTTTAATCGATCAGATTTTACCCTTAAAGATATATTGCTATCGAACTAATCAAATTTTTACAAGCTTGGGAAGAAAGTGAAACTAATCTAACTTTTATTTAATGGCATTGTTACACGATTGTTTCCTGATTAATTTAAGCATACATTACTTTATTCAACTGTGTAAGATTGTTTCTACTTAATGCACGCAATGAATGAAAACTTTCACTTTTTTGCTCACTTTTTTGCTCTTATCACCCAAGACACGGACAGATGACTTACCCACTACTTTATCTTGGCCATTAAGAACTTAAATACGAATTCAGAAACTTATTTTTATTATGTAATAGTCTGCTTCTTCATACTCTTTCCGTGTAAACGTTCGAAAGGTAATGCAATTACCGCACAAGAGAATTTTTATCGTCCCATATCGAAATGCACATAAAAACAACAACAACAATAACAAAGTGACACATTTTGTATTCATTTGAAATCAAGAATTCGGGAATGACAAGCGAGCTGACTTTATTACACCCATGGCCGAAAGATTACTCTTGATTGACCCCTAAAAGTGTAGCTGACATGGTGATATACACACATTTAAGCCACTTCGATTATGTCCGTCCAACCAACTGTCCATCGGGCTCCTGTTTGTACGGATCAAACTTAAAATTCATTCTCCTGGCACACATGAAACGCGTGTAAATCAAAACACGTATTATGCAAACAGATCTGCAGGTTAAACGTACACTTGCAATCAAGCAAACTGGCGAGACCTACATTGATCAAAACATTTTGCAATTCTCATGTAAAGAATCGAGATGATGGATATCAAAGAGTTTTCCCAAAAGGGATGTCATTTTTCAGATGTTAATCAATAATTCCTTTAAAAATAAATTGTTCTGCTATTACTACTCCTTAGGGTTATCGTGATCGCACAACGTGACATTGACTGATAAGCTTGAATTGAATAACAAAAAAAAGAAAAAAAAAATAAACAAACCCGTATAATCCACATTTTTTTTATTTTTTTTTTTTGTCGGTTGACTTTTCTATTTTTACTTAATTGCAACCATTTCTATCTTTGTTGCCGTTGCCTCACAATCAAAAGCATGACTGTGCATGTATGTATATATGTAATATGTATAAGATGATGGCGCGAGCACATTTAATACTTTTCGGATGACAGATGCATTTCTACAGATATTCAATTGGTAATATCTCGATTTCTCCCCGACATGCTCAGAGAGCTTGAATTCTGTTTTTTGCTTATTTTTTTTCTTTTTTTTTTTTTCTTTTTTAAATTTATTTTTGTCAATCTAAAGTAAATCGTGTGCATTCAATTGAAATTGAGAAAGAGAGCTAGGAATATGAAAGCGCATAGAGGGAGATATGATTAAGTATGTACGTAGCCCACAGTTTAAGGGCACTTTGGCATTTATATTGAGCTGACATTTAAGAAAATTAAGCAATAGAACATTAAGCGATTGTCCTTCCTTTGTCTTTCTGTTGCATGTCTGCTGTAATAAATTGATTGACCTCATTCTTACATCGAAATGTTAAATAAATCTTAAATAAAAGGCTTATTTAATTTAATTTAACACAAATTTGTTATGTTGTTATTGTTATATTCTCCCGAGAACATATTTCTCCTATGTATGGGCGTACCCAAAGTAGGATTCTTTATTTGTCAGATTTTTTAGATAATTTTTAAATTTTTCATCTCTGTGGGTGATTTCAAGGCAAAAAACATCGTCACTTTTTTAAGTTAATTTTTTTTTTTTTTTTTAAATCCCACAATATTCATTAGATTTTGTAATATATACGAGCAATGCCAAAGCAATAAAGATGTGTTTTGTACTTCTGCAGTTTATGCTTTAAAAATATGGACATAAATTTTCATGTACTCTAAGACTTCAAGTTGTTCATATATGAAAGCCGCTATGTATGTTAACACATTTTTTTTTATTTTTTTTTATGGTTTTATAAAAATTTGGAAATGTGAACCTATTTTTAATGAACGCAAGGTAAGATTACATCCTCAATGGTGATGATTATCTTCGAAATTTTTCAAGCCGTTAGGCTTTTTAGTACAATATGTACGGTGTAAGAAGAAGAAGATTTGATTTTTACTGCATGAATTTCCATAAAAATTTTTGAATTTCAATTTAAAAACCATCTCTTACTAGTCATCATGGAAACATGAAATTTTTTTTTAGTTTATTTTTAAGGTCATAACAATTTGCTGTTCAATGCCAATCGATGCAAAATTCGGTTCCTTTTTGAATGCGCAACATAACTTAATAAACCTCTTTAAGTTTAGCATACACATACGTTAAAAAAGGTGTGAAAATCGATTGCTCTGCTTCTTTTTTCCTCTTTAAAAAAGTTAATATTTTTATTGTATATATATGTTCACACCCGTACATATTCATTCAGTGTATATATGTTGAAATCGAGACATCTGAAACCACACGATTGAGTCATTTGCAACAATTTCGTTTTGTGACATTATTGACATTCAAGCTGAATGAAAATGCCGGTAATATCATCACATTGACTTGCAATCACAGTTAATACCAAAAATTGCAACAAAAAAAAAATAATATATATATATATATATAAATATATATATGAGTGTATATATATACACAAGACTGAATTCATTTTAAGTCGGTTCAAAAAACCAAAACCAACAAAGAGCAAAAAAAAGAAACGGTTATCGCTATTTAACCATCAACACTTTGTCGTCACATTTTCAGCACATTTTGAAAAGAGAAACAAAACTTGCAACCGAACGAACCAAACTTTTGCAGCCAACACTTTATGAAATTGAGAAACAAAAACAAAAAAAAAAATAGTAATAAATAAACAAAAACACGAAGAATTTCTTCAAAGAGACGAGAATGTTCCTGTGCATATACTTACAAGTGCATAAGTGTTTGTATGCATGTATTTGTATGTGTGTGTGTCCGCTTGTGCATAGCACATGGATATCTTCAACCTAAACAGAAGAATTTATGGTGTTGAATTACATGAATTATCAGACAACAACACACAGCAGACACAGCAGACAGTGGACAGTGGACAGTGGAGCTCGTAAACGCATAGAGGAACAGCAAATGATTGCGACTGCTGCGCTTTTGCAATTGATGTCTAACCCGAAGAAGACCAATAAAAGAAATGCACAAATGATGGACATAAATGGACATGTAAATCCATAAATTTTCAAATATCTCTCCATCTCTCTCTACTTCGACGAGACGTGTCTTGCCGTATATGCGTGTATGTTTAATTTGCTTCTCCTTCGCCTTCGCCTTCGCCAGCCATTTGAACTGAAACAATTCAAAGAATTAAATGTTTGTTTTAATCTGCTCCTTTTTTTGCACATTTTGCAACTGCTTTGTCTTTAGTGCCCTTCTGGGGCTTTGTGAAGAAGTCTGACAGAGTAAGTGAGGCGTGGACGAGGAGAGAAAGAGAAGGAAACGAGTGAAAAAGATAGGAACCAGTTTTACGCAATAGCCATAATTAAATCTTAGACAACATTTATCTAACTAATTGTATCTAGCACTAAGTATCAACAGCAACAACAACAATAACAACAACAATAACAATAACAATAACAACAATATCAGCAAGAAACAAACAAACATACCAATAATTTTAGCACGGTACATGCAAGCATAATAAAATATTTAATGGCACTTACATACACAGACAAACCTATATAAATATCAATTTATAATAGATATCTTCCTTGATAGGCCATCATTAAGTACTTGCTCGCTTTTTCTTCTCCTTTTTTTTTGTTTTTTTTATTAGATAAATGATCTTTATTGTGCTCTGGCTACTGCTACTGCTGCTGTTGTCCACTCTCAAGTGCATACACAATGGTTACTATTAATGCAATATAAGTTTTCCGCGCCATCGAACAGAAAGTCAAGTTGTTACGTTCATTTCGTACCTTGCATTCGTGTGAGGTTTTCTTGTTAGATCAATTTATGAGTTGTTAAAACTAATTTACATACCGTACATGTGTATTAATCTTTGTACATGTACACGTCTAAGTGCATACATTATTGTGCGCTCTCTTTCTCTCTCGCTCTGTCTTTTGCCTTATGTCTAAAGGTTCAGTTAAATAACAAAAGTCAGATTTAAATTTTGAACAGCCATGACAACAACAAGCACTCGAACAAGCAACACTTGACAGCATACCAGTCATCCCTTTAATAACGATATGCAAAAATGCATTTGAATGAAATGCATACTGGCTGATGTTATGCACATTCCACTCCAATACAACGAATCGTAGCACCTCATCAAGGCCATGTTTAAGCATATCGTGTATTAGCCGTACTATATATAGTAAAAGCATCAAAAATTGCTCTCCTCTCTATAAAGCTATAAAGCGTTTGCACTTTACCGCAGTTTAATTAACTTTCTAAATCTTAAGCAGCACTTAACTAAGACATTTTACATTTATTCGACTTAAGTCTATTTAGTTACTTAACATTAATATTTAAGCAATACTGTCCAGCAAAATATAATCGTCTTTGCATTAAAATACAAAGTATAAGCACTTATTAAAGGAAAAGAACTAGAGACTGGCAATTGGAGGACAATGCAATACAATTACATTTACCACGTAACATAATTATGTACGACGAATTGCAATCAGTAGTGGCGCGGTGCGACACACTACAGATGATACTGAGAGTGAGAATAACATCGTCGATTGTATTGAAGACTTTTTAGCGGCCCTAAGCCTAGGGGACCAACAATCTCAGCGTTCATTCGATCAAAATATGATTTGATCAGGACTCACAGGAGTCTAACAACGTAGCGGCACTGTCTTAATTTAAAATCGAACTGAAGCAGCCCTTACTCAATACAGGTCTCGTCATTTTCTCATTTTTGCATGTTTTCATGATCTGAAAATCAATCTTTCATGTTTATGGTGCCAATTGCAATGCGGACTTAATGTGTTTCGGTATCGTAAGCATTAGTAACTTAATCAAATCTGAATGAATTTCGGTTAAAATGTCAACCTGGGCGACATAGCGAAATCGCATCGTTCTCATAACTTTTTTTTTGTAAAAGCAATTAACACGTCTGCAGGAACAAACAAAAAAATTATATTCGACTTCAATATCCATCCCTCTTTTTAAATTTATCCATCCACCGCAGGAGATATGCCAGATTCCTCAAATTTTGTATTATATTAAATTGATTGCGTAATCGAATTGTCGACACGTGCATATGTGTATCTGTAGGTCCTAGTGATTATCGAGCGTGCCAGGAGTCGCTTGCTGGCAGACTGCTCAACTAAATCTTCAGCTACTATGGAGGCGCGAGAAAAATGGTAGACTCAATTGAGTATCTGCTCCTTGTACATTAAAATTAACTGAGGAAAAGTTGGATGGCAGTCCCGGAACTATGGATAATCCGATAGCAAGAATATACCTCATAATAATCCTAATGTAATATACTCAAATAAAATATTGGATGCGCGGAGGTCAGATTGCCCGCTCACCCTACATCACATATGTCTAGGAGAGCCTGTTGTATTTTTCGAGAGATGCCCAATCAGGCGTGGTAGGATTATGAATATTTCGGTATGGTCGTCGTGCGAGACCTGACCGCTGCGTACGGCACTCCGGCGAGTGCTTGTTGCGGCTGTGGTTATCCCAATTGCTAGCGCATTGAATAGCTACAGATATAAGTAGATTTCGCCTGGCCTAGAGGGTACAACAGTCAAACCTTCATATCTAGTACTACTAGTATCTAATCTTGGAATAAACCCTCGCATTTGTACGATTGCCTTGCAAGCTGAAGGGCGCAGGCAGTCGCTCACAGCTCACACAATAAGCCTATGGTCATCGTTTAATTAAACCCCGTGGCACTGCACAGACATTAGTTCAGTGGAAATCTGTTTCTCTGTAGAAATTACGATGACGCCCTGAAGTTTTGAACCTGATTATGATAAATTGGAATTTAAATTTGGTCTTAAAGGAGAAACTCGGGGGTCCCCTGCAATTTTTAGTACATCAATCGATTCTACTATTCAATGGCATTTATAATTTACAAAGCCTCTGATGCTTATCACTATGCTTTACACGCGATTGACATGTCCAACACATTCCCTGTAGATGATCAACTGTAGATCAAAATAAATACTAGTTATGTGCTTTATCGATATGTGAGAAGGTTCAAGCATTCAATACCACATGAAAAACACAAGTGCGTCGAATCTCTTTCGAATCGAAATGAAGTTGTATTTATTTTTTGTTTCTAAATCTTCCAAGAGGCCGACCTACAGCTATATCTAACTAGTGAAACGGTCTTTTGTTTAAGTCAATAAGTAGAATTCTTTTTAACAAAAGCTATTCTATTAACCGCATGAATTATAGTTCGATAAACAAAGGGGAAGGATGTTACTAACGAGAAACTTCGTTGATTTATTTTTGTTTATATGAAAAGAAGTAGACCGCTCTTGTAAGAGGTAACACGATGCATTTTTATTGCCTGAAATAATTTCGTAAATGGCCAAGGATGACATAAAAACATGATTATGTGAGTGGGTAAATTTTAAATCATTCAGAGATTTTCACAAGGCCAGGCACACGTAATTCCAATTTTTTACAATATCTTTTAAGCAACATTGGCAAGTGAATCATGTAGGGGTTTTTTGATGAGTTAATTCAAACGCTATTTATCACCAAAAGAGTGCCTGCTTGGTATTGAAAATTGAACTTTTTTCATTCAACTACTCGCTAATCAGATTAAATGATTTTTTTTTTTTTTTTTTTTTAATGTCGAACTTGGTTCGGGGACACTTGTTGCTGCGGAGCAGCTTAAATTAAAAAAGCGTCACGAGAATGGCTTCGAATGTGTACTTAATAATCGCTTTGAGTATTGTTGTTGTATTATCTTCCGCTCCTTTCCCAAAAGAGAATTATGAAAAATAAGCTTGCTAGAGTGGTAGCGTCGTCCGTTATTAAAGGTGACATGAGGTTTATATTCTGGCGTTTTTGATCGATTTTGCAGCAATTTTCGTATTGCGAAGGAATAGCCATAAGGACGAGTTCCGGTATCGGTTTTATTATAAAACGGGGTTGCTCAGTCCTGCAAATCGCACAGATGAAAATGTCTTTATGACTTGTGATATCTGTGCGATGTTGCGGGGAGAATACGGCTAATAAACTGATATTTTCAAATCTCACGGATAATATTAGAAATTTTAAAATCTAAACCAATTTTCATTCAGTTTCGATGTATGAACCGGTTATATATATTATATTATATTGCATTAAAAGACTAAAAAAAAAACCGAATAGTATAATGGAATGGTCGGTCACGTACGCGTATCTTAAAATAAGTTTTAAAATTTCACCGATCAAACAAACCAAACTATACTTTACTTTCGTTTATGCCATGCGGTGATTTAACAATAAACGACAATCTCAATAATTGAATCGAAAAGAACAATGAAAGCATTCACAGTTGATCTTCTAGTTATATAGCACGGTAAAGTTGTTCTTACAGTTATTCATGTCAAACTTTTTCTTGCGTTACATTTTATTTATTGAAAACCTTTTTTGCATTGATTGATCTTGCGACGATACGATAAGCTACAAGAAATATCTTTCTCCCCTCTTGTGTTCATAGAAGCAATTCATAAATAAATTATTGTTCTCGAAGCGAATAAACGAACGAAACGTATTAAAACTTGTTTTCATTTTAATGCATTTCAAAGAAATCGTTGATGCATTCTACAATTGATTTTTCGTGTCGGAATTTTAAATTTTTACATCTTGATCACTTTATTATTAAGAGAAATCTTGATTAAGAAAATGTGTTAAGCAAACTTCAGTCATTGTTAGTACGTGAGTTTTTGTTATAAACGGAATTATTAGAGGAAAAGGTATAAAATAAGAACAATTGATTGACTATTTTAACAAATCATTTTCCAAGAAAACCGCAGAAGATTTAATTAATAGTTTACTGATTGCAAGTAATCTTAGGCACAAAAAACTGTATTTACAGTGATATCGAAGAAAAGTTTCTTTTTATCTCAATTATGTTGAACAGATACAAGGAATTGTACAATTCCTTTCTTTACCACGACATTAACAGTCTGTGAGATTTCACAAAGACAATACTTTTATATCTTCCTTTTCTTCTTTGTTTTCTTTTTACCTCTTTCACCTTTCACCTTTCGCAAAGAAAAAATCTGAGTTTGAGAAAAATTGCACGAAGCAATGTCTGGCAATTAAGGAGCTTGGCCGATGGCCTTAGGCGGTGTCTGAGGTATTTCCATTAAAGATATCTTTATAAATATGTGGAAGAATGAACCTTTTAAGAACAAGAAAACAACAAGACAAGACAAGAAAGATCAATTTTTTTGAAGCAAGACAAACCGCAACGCATTTTACATCCAAAACACAGAGACTTACTAGGCGTATTAATATACGGTAAACTAATGCTTTTCCAACATAATAGTGTTACACCCACCACCAAAAGATGGAGGTGTCGTATTCATTTTGTCAAAACGTCTTCAATACTCAGAACAAAGATCTCTTATAAAGTATACAAATATTTACTTGGTATCAATTCCTACCATGTCTGTCCATCCACCTATTCGTCAAAGTTGATATGTGCGGTCAACATTCTTCCGGTCGTAAAATTTAATTTATCCCTTTGTCAAAGGAAATATCTACGGTACGAGATGAACTGAAGAGGGCTCTGTCTGCGAATTTGTATCCTTTGCATTACTGATAGGTTACGACAATGTAAATTTCCGCAATATCTGAACAGAAAAATAAAAACACTTGCCCAATAGTATAGACTATCGACATTTCTTTTTAATGTGATGATGGGTACCAAAGTTTCATCCACGGTCATATACAATTTTCTTACTTTTTATTTTCTCTTATTATTAACCGCAAACATTTGTAATAGAGCGTACGCTAAATGTACTTTATTTTTTTTTTTTTTGATAAAATTAAAGCAAAAGAATATAGAAATAAGAAAAGCTACAAAGTAAGAACAACAAGTTTCCTATGCGCATTCTTACATGTTGTTGACATATTGACAAATGTTAAAGATTTACAATGAAAACATTTGAACAAATATAGCAGCAGGTAGAAGAAGAGCCCCTCGAAACGCATGTCTATGCAACACAGAAAAGCCGAAGATCCCAAACGATTAGAAAAACATAAAAATTCCAAAGCGGTAAAATGTGGTTAAATGTGAAAAATGTGAAAAAATGTGTAGGTTGAACGAAAAAAAAAACAAAAACAAATGGAAGTCTTACAGTCAGTATGTGCGTGTTAAACCAAATCATTTTTTTAGTTACGAAAAGAGAAAAACAAACGAACAAAAAGAAAAGACGAAACTTAAATTAAATTCACATAATACAACATTGTCTTACACTTGTATATTGAATACAAGAAGCGCGGTTAGATTCATTCCCATTTTCAAATTCCATCTCTGGCCATCATCAATACACATATTGCGATCGTTTAGGTCGCAACTACGCACGGAGATCGGATAGATAAACGCATGGACGCACGGACATGAATCATGAATCTTGAGATGTTACTGTGTGAAAAGAGCAGTTTCAGTGCACTTGACCCATTAATGCTAGTGATGCCATGTTCAGGATAGCGAGAGGAAACTCGAACCATTTATGGTTTGAAAACTACCGAGTTAATGAGGCTTTATTATCCACAGACAGACACCTGGCTATCGCAGAACACACGCAATATGCAAAACATTATTTTGAAAAATGTAACCGATCGTTTTTCTAAACAGCACAGTTTATTATTATTATCTCGAATAGCTTTGAATTAATATCAACCGTAGACCATAGGTGTTGAAATTTCGTGTCGGTGACAATCAACAAAAAAATCTATCTCAATTTTAGCAACCGCAAGCATTGTAATAACAGAAGGTATAGTAACAAACAGAAGAATCAAAGAACAAAGGAACTTAATTAATCCGCACCTTATATATGTATATATATATATATATATATATATATATATATATATATGTAGCTTAAGCTAATTAAGAGCTCAATTTATTCTATAATATTATAAACGTCTGGCAATCGTTAATGTACAGCTGTGGCGAAAATATAAATGGAATAGGAATAAGATGAACGAGAACGTGAACGTGAACTTTGACCACACCAGTACTGGGATGTAATTTCTGGAACGAAAATATCCGCGAAAATACAAAATATAAAATGGAAACGCATTAAATCCTAAGCTGGGAAATATTACACGGATTTAGACATCAGGCATAGAAAAACAATTTTTCATTACTTTTATCGCGGAAAACTTCAAGGAGAGGGGAAGAGAAGAAACTAGAAGCAACAACTGGTGAAATGTAGATTTTGCATCTCGTGCCCTATTACTGTTCATGATAATGTTAGCGAAATTGAAATGAAATGAAAATTCTCAAATACATCCAGCAGCATTTACCTAAAACTCTCTTACAGTATTAGCACGTACTACAAGCGCGTATACGTTTCTCGAACTTTCCCACATGGCAAGCCCATGTGATACTCTTCCAATCAATCAGATAAATTGAGCCTTAAAAACAATTAAATTGATTGAAGCATGCAGCGAGATCTTAAATTGTGTAATAATAATTCAATTAAATAAATTGTACCGTCAGTTCATCGCCAATTCACAAGTTCGTGAACCAATCGTTACTTCACGTATTCATAGTCACCATTATTCGAATCGCATAGCAATGGTATATGTATCCCAATTTATTATTATGTCAATTGCCCAAGCAACTTAAACTTAAACAACTTGATGTCGTTCTCGAAGTATATCTAAAGTCGGCCTCATATCCCCATCGAACATTGACAATGTATTTTATAAAACCAAGTTTTAAGCCCCCCCCCCCCCCCCCCAAAGGCAGGGTGCCTCTCTAAATAGTAGGAAAAAAGCTGAAAAGAAAACATTTCTTCCGTTCTCAAAAATGAAGATTGCAAAAGAATTTGAAAATGACCGAAACTTTTCAGAGAACACGCCTGCGGCGCCCACAAGTCTATATAACAATAACTGTAAACGTCTTTGTTTTCCGTGTCCTTTGCTTCTTACTCATAAAGCACAACACACACACCACATAAATTTCCACCTTTATTGTAAAAATAGAAAAAAGCAACCGCATCCATCCAATACTATAGACCTTGGAAATTTAGTTTTTTCCCCTCTTTTAGGATCACAGTGCTGCGTATAAAGTTTTCTAAGTTGCTTCGTTTTTGTTTGTATAATGCTTTGGACCTTTGCAAAAATCTCATCACACATAAAAAGTTTTCGCCTTGAAATTTCGGGATTCTCTCTAAGCACCCTAAAAAGGGGGCGTGTGTGAAATAGAACTCTCTTAGGAAATTATAATTTAATGTCTTACCTGTCGATTGTTAGCTCTCTTCCTGGACTAACAGGTTTCTTCAGATAATACTTGTATGTTGATTTAAAAACCATTCGGAACGTGAATACACTCAAGCCTGTTTTAGTGCGGATTTTTTGTGCCATTTCATTAATGCGATTTTTTTTGCGCGGTATGTGAAAATTTCAATCAAATTGGAACATAATTGACGAAGTTATCAATAAAAAAAATTAATAGATTTGACCGACCAATTAGGTTTTTCGATTTTTATATCTATTTCACCACATTACATAAGTACAATTACATACAATAATTTACATATGTATTAAATTCTCTAATCGCATAATGTAATTGTTGAATCCAGTTCGGGTTTTCCTGAAACGGTTTACGCGTCTGGTTAGATCGCTGAGTTGATTTTTTGCGAGTGAGATAGTTGCCGACTAGTCTTATGCTTTGTTTTGTTGGTTTTAAGGAATAGATGGAAGAGGTTTACATGAAGGGAGCAAGGAATTGCTTCGTTCATTCATCTTCCATCAGCACAAGCGGCTAGTGCGCTAAATAAAGCTGTTTAGAGAAAGGTAATTTCGTAAGGTCTCGAGCTATATTCCACGTGAGGCTTTTTTCACGCGCACAAAACCAGGTTTGAGTGTATGTTAATTGAGTTCCAGTACTTGCATAAAAAGAATCGAACTTCCACGTTCTAGTACAGACTTTTAATAATTGATTTGGAATCTCAAATTATTTGTAAGTTAGATTTAGTGAGCCGAAAGTGTACTAACGAAAAAATCGTACGAAGACAGCATATCTAACACGGCGTTAGAGTAATACGTGCTCCAGACGGCCATTGAATAGATACGAAGCTGAGAGCGATTCAGCATGAATCAAAAGTTATCAGGCAGATCAAGTTAAGCCTAGAAGAATTGCTAACTTCTTGGTTGGGAGCCTATACGGAATGCTATGTTTTGGGCTTTGGCCCCGAAGTCTCTTTCAAGTCTTCAAGTCTCGGACGTAGCGACTGCCATTGCTGTGTGCAACTGCAATCATGGCCTCACTTTACGAACCATGGAAGCATTGCAGATTGTGATGTTGGCAACGAATCGTACAATTTTTGTCTAGCAACAAAGTCGAAGTGGATTTAGAAAATTGACTGCCCATGGCAGATAGCAAAAAATCGTCGACGAAATCGAATGAGGAGGAATATTTGAGCGTGGAAGAGCAGTTTTAGGATCCTCGAATTGCCGACTATAAAAAAAGTAACAAAAAATTTATTATGATCAAAAACACGCTTAAAGTGTTTTTCTCACAAAACACGCAAGTTCAAAATCGCACCCACCATAGCGTAAATAATATTAATTTTTTTTTCATCCATATTATTTACGGTATTTTTAAAAGTACATTCTCTTTAGAAGTAAGTAGGGTTTTCAAGTGTTTTGTTTAGTCAAAAATTGCGCTTTTTTACGCACGTGCGCACATTGTTTGCACAAAAATCAATATTTATGATTGATCAATATGGATGTATGGATGTAGATTAAATGATATTCTTTATTTAAATTTAAATTTGGACCAGTTATTATGCCTGCTGCAGAGTTCCTTAAGTCAGTAATGTCGCAAGAAAATGGCTGCAGTGTTGCCATTTTCTACATATTTTTTCCAACACTTCAAATCACCTCACTCAATAACCCCCTTAAGCATTATTGTCATAAAAGATCTTTTTTTTTTTTAAGACGGGTACACCGGTTTACTCCTATCGATGTAAATGGAGGCAATCGTTAAAAAGCAATTGCTTTCATTTTCAGATGTATGTAGAAACGAATCCCTAACTAACCGAATATTTGAGGGAGATTATCAAAAATATTCATCTCTTCCAAAAGATGAGAAACAAAAAAAAATTTGTGATGAATTATTTTTAATACGATGTAAAATGAGAGAAACATCCCTTTCGCTCATTTGACCGTTAAAATAAAATAAGAATATCTTTAGAAATAAATAATGTTTTCTTCTCACATCACCGAGTAAAAAGTGTGACAGTTTCAAGTCAAATTATTAGTAAATTTAAAGCAGTGAAGCTTTGAAAAGCTGATAGATTTTTTCATTTCTTCAGTTCACTTACAAAGTGAACACTATGCGATAGAAACAACGGCGAATGAATATTCGTATACGCATACGATCGATTTTCTTTTCATTTTAATCATTAACTTATGTTCCATTTTAACATGCATTAGTGTTTTTGTCCGCACTCGCATCTTTATCTCTTATCTCAAATTCTATTTCTTCACCTCTCTTCATATTAGATAACATATATGTTTAAATTATATGACCGCAAGCGCTCGCAGCGTTCTTATTTTTGTTCTGCCTCCCATTATTTCTAATATGCATATGCATACGCTTGCATATACATAGACACATAAACGATATTATGATTATGTAACAGGACACAAATTCTTAATGATTAAATTATGCATTCTAATGCTTAAAGTCAGGTCGTAAAGCTAAGTAAGTTTCAAATGGCATGGCTTTTAAAAATGAAATAATGGTTGCGCTCTGCCATAGCATGAAGTCCATCTGTATCTATCCAGACACACTTGGCAAGCTTATGGCACTTCAAGAAGCAGCTGCATAATAAAAAGATGCGGCAATACGAACAGTGCTGTAAGTGCAATAATTGGTTCATGTGTCACATAAACTTTTTAAATTTGCGCACACGCATATGCCTTAATACAATTAAAATCGCACACTTATGTACGTTTCCATTATCCATTATCGACAATGTAGTGATCGGAAGATTGCATTCAGTGATTTTAACAACAACTACGTTAGGAAAACATATAAAAAATTTCCTAGTAATTACAACAACAGCTGCTACAAGAATTCGCATTTTGAATGTATTGGAAATTCGATAAGAAAAATAAAAGCAAGAAAGAAATGAAAGGCAAAGAAAATCCAAGAAAAAGCATAAACAATTGAGAAATAAATTAATTAAATAAATTAATGAATACACAATATAAAAATAATTAATAAATAAATAAATAAATCTTTCCTTAATTCGATAGAATTCAATCCTTTGTAGAGTCAGTCGAGCCTTTGTCAATTTTTTTTTGCCACCCGAACTGCGTTCAGGTTTTTCTTCTTCGGTATCGGTGTCAGCCGGCTCTTTATCAACTTTCTTTCCACTTGATCTGCATTTACGTTTTTCTTCTCCGATATCTGAGTCAGTCGGGTCTTCGTCAACCTTTTTTCCACTCGATCTGCGTTTAGGGTTTTTTTCTTCGGTATCCGCGCCAATCGAGCCTATGTCAATTTTATTTGCTACCCCATCTGCGTTTAGGTTCTTCTTCTTCGGTATCGGAGTCAGTTGGCTCTTTATCAACCTTTTTTCCACTCGATCTGCGTTTAGGCTTTTCTTCTTCGGTATCTGCGTCAGTCGGCCCTTTGTGAACCTTTCTTGCACTCCATCTGCGTTTTGGTTTTTTTTCTTCGGTATCCGTCTCAGTTGAGTCTTTGTCAATTTTTTTTCCACTTGATCTACGTTTAGGTTTTTCTTCTTCGGTATCTGAGTCAATCGGGTCTTTGTCAACCTTTTTTCCACTCGATCTGCGTTTAGGCTTTTCTTCTTCGGTATCCGCGTCAGTCGGCCCTTTATCAACTCTTCTTGCACCCCATCTGCGTTTAGGTTTTTTTTCTTTGGTATCCGCTTCAATCGAGTCTTTGTGAATTTTTTTTCCACTCGATCTGTGTTTAGATTTTTCTTCTTCGATATCTGCGTCAATCGGATCTTTGTCAACCTTTTTTCCACTCGATTTGCGTTTAGGCTTTTCTTCTTCGGTATCCGCGTCAGTCGGCCCTTTCTGAACTTTTCTTGCACTCCATCTGCGTTTTGGTTTTTTTTCTTCGGTATCCGCCTCAGTTGAGTCTTTGTCAATTTTTTTTCCACTTGATCTACGTTTAGGTTTTTCTTCTTCGGTATCTGAGTCAATCGGGTCTTTGTCAACCATTTTGCCACTCGATCTGCGTTCAGGCTTTTCTTCTTCGGTATCCGCGTCAGTCGGCCCTTTATCAACCTTTCTTGCACCCCATCTGCGTTTAGGTTTTTCTTCTTCGGTATCCATGTCAGGTGAGTCTTTGTCAACCTTTTTACCACTCGATCTGCGTTTAGGCTTTTCTTCTTCGGTACCCGCTTTGGTCGCGTCTTTGTCAGCCTTTTTTCCACTCCATCTGCGTTTGGGTTTTCCTTCTTCCGTATCCGCTTCAGTCGGGCCTTTGTCAATTTTTTTTCCACTCGACCTACGTTTTGATTTTTCTTCTTGGGTATCTGAGTTAATCACATCTTTCCTATATTTCTTCTTGGATGATTTTTGCTTAGTTTTCTCTGCTTCCTTTACAGTCGATCGACGTTTAGTTTTATCTATTTCAACATCTGATCTCTCTGTGTCCGAATCCTCTTCCGATGTTTTTGGCATTTCAATAACAGCATGAGTTTTGGATTCCCCATCTTCAGATTTCCAACAAGCCTTGGGAAATATTCGAGATATTTTTCTCAATTTCGATGAAAAACCTTTCTTTGTTTTCCCATCATCGCCGTCGGAAATTGTTTTTTCGTCCTTTTCGGCTACTGTAGCTCTCTTTACTTTTGCAAATACACAATCTTTTTCAGTTTCGTCAATATGAACTACATCTGGATCGTCCGATGAGTCCCTTGGTATTAAGAACAAGATAATTTAATAAAAAGTTTGTTTACTCCATTATTAGCAAGGGCATATAGGGCAAAGACGAACGAGGACGCTCAAAACATCACATAACGCGATCCAAATTTTGCAAACTTAACTTACTTTCTAAAAATTTTATTCTTTTTCAGTTTCCGTCATAGAAAACTAGAATTGGACTTTCTCTCCATTGCTTTTCATGGTAACCCATACATATATTTCGGTTTAAAAACTATACTTAGGTGATCCAAATTCCCTACTGTTGATTTTTTTATTTTAATTGTCATTGTGAATTATTAAAAATTAACTCTTTGTCTGGCGGGCTTATAAGAAATTTTGTATGGAGTGGGGTCCAAGAAATAGACGAATGCTGTTCAAATTTGGTCTACTTAATTTCTATATCAAATTAAAATCATGAAGAAATTTTCATCATAAAATATTAAGAGTTAGGCGCTCTTGTCGTATAAGGGTTTACATCTCCTGAGACTGTTTACATGGGGTGGTCTCAAAAAAAAAAAATAGACCTACGGGGTCCAAACTCGGTACGGTTGACTTCTTTGTCAATTCACTATTTTCATCGTGAACAAAACAATATATAAAACGACTTACTTGACTTCCGATAAATCACTTAAGTCGCCATAATCCATCGGATTATGACAAATGCAGCAAATATTCTCAGATCCTTCAAAACAAGTCTTGCAAT
Source organism: Glossina morsitans morsitans (assembly GCA_001077435.1). Classification (NCBI taxonomy): domain Eukaryota; kingdom Metazoa; phylum Arthropoda; class Insecta; order Diptera; family Glossinidae; genus Glossina; species Glossina morsitans. Next base: position 80,994 of record CCAG010004392.1, on the reverse strand, counting down.
AAAGTGCGTTACAGCCCAGGGACTCGCATTTAACCCGTGTATCACTGACAGATATAACAGATAATTAAAAAACAAAAAAATTTTTACAAATCGATTTTTAACTGAATTACGCTTTTAACGGTGTGCCACAAAGTAAACATTTTTCGGTTTTGGAGCGACCCAAGATGAGACGACTCAACCAATACCTACAAGGAAAAGGACAAAGAAGAAAAGACCAATTAATTAAAGATCCATGTTCAAAAGACGGAGAATTTACTTTTCGGTACGCGCTCTAATCCAATCCATCCAGGAAAAATCATCAACAGTTTTATCAGAAACGAAAAGAAGCCGAGCTTTGCGCCGAGCCAGTTTGAAGAAAGTCACTACAAATTCAAAACTGTTAATGAATTCCTTGGAAAGTTTCTAAATTTTAAATTCTTACTGCGATTTAATAAAATTTTATCATAAAGCCATACAGCACGCTCCCTGGCTACATCTGGATAATACAAACGCATGATGGCATGTCTTAAACGTAAGCCATATGGCTGACAGAGCAAAAATATCCATGCCAAGAAACATAACGATGCTATTAAGTAATATGTCGTAAAGTTAGGTTCATGTGGAAACGGTAGACAGGTTTTTGTATCGACCGTGTAATTTTGTGACATTGGTTCAAATGCACCCACAATACCGCGAAAAATTTCCCCCACAAAACCACTACCATTTACTTGAACAGTAATGTAAGGAGGGGCTGAAAGGAACGATTTTCACAAGCAGCGAATCGATGTTAAATTTTTCATTTATTATAGTTTATGGTTAATTATATTATAAACTAACGTTCAAAGCCCCGTTGCCTTAAACCGAAAAACGATATCAAAGCCAAAACCCAAAATAGGCTGTAATCCGAGAGACATATACAAAATAGCTGCGTACTGGATATTGTTAGAAATACGGCAGATTTGGCCAATTGAGTTAATTCCACACGGGTCAAACGACAGTCGCTGAGCTTTAAAATTGTACATAAATTATTAATTAATTAGCAATATTTTAGTCCCTAAAAATGTGTGAATGGCTACTTTGGGATATTTAAAGGATTCCCACAATGTTAGGGGCAAAGCTCTTTCCTTTTCTTGTTCGCGACGTTTCTCGTCAATTTGAACAAACTCAATGGTAATAAAAGTATTTTGATAGCTTGGATTGCGTACGTATTTCATACGAAACCAAATCGCTCTGGAATAAATGCAAAAATAAAATTATTTAAAATCTTTCTAGTATACATTCACCTTTTACAAATTCGCTATCCGAGCTTACTTAAATATCACAAGGCACATCAATAAAACGCTCAAAATATCCAGCCAACCGAATATTAAAATGAATGTTTGCATATGTTTTCTGATATCTTTCATAATATCATCGCGTATTTGACTCAGTTCTTTAGAGCTAGTGGTCTTAAAATAGAAATCATGATCAAAAGTTATCGAAACATCAAACAATCGCTTGACTTCATTAGCGAATTCTTTCAATTCTGAGGAAAGATTTGAATGCAAAATTATTTCATTACCCACGTAAGTCGTCGAAATCAAATTTGTGTAACGAACTTACTATCCATGACCACACCTATTATAGCGTCGTCAACAAAATCTATTAATACACAGATAACATCAACAATCTTCGCCGCATAACACAGCATGCTAAATATTTTGGTTAAATGACAAAGAGCTTTAAGTGGTCCGAGTTTCTCCCTAAAAACAAAAAAAGTAATAAAATAAATTTAAATTTTAAATAAATAAAGTTATGTTTGCTTTAAAGTGAATTTTTGATACCAAGCGCCTCAAATCAATGCATGGAACTTCATGGAACTATTTTGTGAATTATGTAGAGGTCACTCGGTCGCGCGATTACAATTTGCTTTTCGCACTGGCCTTAAACAATGTTTATCCTCATTATTATTTCAACGCAACATCTCTCTAATAGGTAGTAAGTTAAGGATTTTTGCTTATTGTGGACATGTTCCCAGCAAATCGGTTAGGTTTTTTGTAATTATAAATGGTTCTGATAAGTATTTACACAAAATTTCAGATTAATATCTGCTATGTGTGCTACGTGTAGTTTTTGGTTAGCTGCAATCGGATACCGCTTATTTCAAAAGTTAAGAAGTGCTTACGCACCGATATACATGTTGTAGTTTTCTTTTTTTACAGAATGCTGACGCGCGTTCATTTTACGCTAAAAAGCATATATTAAGTTTCATATTTCTCGCTCTATGCAGCGTCCCAAGAACGTAGGCGGACAGAGAGAGCGATCGATTCGCAATACAACGCTGATCATAAACATTTGCATACTTAACGGGATGATGCGCACTTTTTTCAACTTTTTTCAATGTAATCGGAACGACAAACCTAGTACTCCGTGTAAGAAGTGACTGAGTTGAATTTCGGATATGTGGTGTAAAGGCGAATATTAGTAACTCTTAAAAAGTATTTTAATGAATACATCTGGCGTGGCAAAAGAAGACATAGAAAATCTGGTCAATATGTCCGCAATTGATTTTTAACTAACAAGAGAAGATCGAACCGCTCTTAGTGGGTTTCTCGAATAGCTGCATACAACGAAAGCGTGGACATTTTATTCCGCTTTAACCTACCGACAAGATATCATAGCATCGTTGGCTGTATTCATGCAACGTTCAAACGGTGTGCCAAACTCCTTATTGCACATACCGACTATATTGCGTAACCAATCAAAAGCGTTTTTAATACTGGCCACTGAAATGACAAGAACAACATTTCGCACTATTTCAAAAAACTCCTTCCATTGTGTGTATACAGTTTGTCAAATACTCACATAAAATGATTATTAACTCCTGTATATGATACAGGACTACCTGCACTTTTTTCATAACATTTTTCAACTCTTTTATTGCAACAAGTATAGCCTCTTTAATGGCCACTAGTGGAGTTTTGAGTGTGTCCAACATGTCACTTAATGCCTGCTTCAATTGCATTTGGCCACAAGTTATGCTTGAAGTCATCACATCAATATTTTTAAACGTATTCGCCGTTGGTCCGCTAACGGCGAAGAAGAACGCTAACGCTACTATTAGAGATCTGCCCCGAGAGCTGCACAATATAGGTATAGCCAAGGTGAGTGTACATCTTTAAAAGATTTTTCTGTTAGTTTTAATTAACTGTTTATATCCAAATGATAAATTTACCCATGGCTACTCACCTCACTTCCTTGCTGTGACCCATTAGCAGGGCAATGAAACCGAATATAATAAAAAACACCCAACGCGGTGTATTCAATTCTCTTCCCGTAACATAATTGTACCATATAATGGTTATTATAAAGCCCACCACGTACCCTATCGTCATATATGTTAAAACGTCATGTATCGATATATTACTTTCAAGAAGTCGTCGAAATAATGAAGCCACATATGTCTCTAATTTGACTAAAGTCGATCTACGTTTAGATTTATCTTCTTCTTCTTCTCCTTCTCCTTCATCTTGCGTTTGTTTCTCCTCACCCGATTCTTTTGATATATCTATAACGGCATCCTTATTGGATTCCTCGTATTCGGATTCCTTGCGATTAGAGGATGCCTTTCGAGATTTACGCGAGGATCTTCTTCTTTTCTTAAGTACCTTTCTTTTCATCACTTTTTGATTTCTTTTTGATGAGTTTTGCAAAGAAAAAAACAACTTTATGAAGGATTTTTGAACCTAAAGATCTAATCATTTGACGCTCTCTTTTTGATTAAAATATAATTGAAAATAAAAATAGGAAAACTTCAGTGTACCCTCATAACAGGGATGATATCTATACAGGAAATCAGTTTTGTTTCAGAACCACTGGCTTACGGTCAAACTGACACATATATGCAATTTCCCATTACTCTACACATCAAACTTATCGTGTTTTCTTCCCATTGTTCAACAACTAGGCTCATTTCCGAGTACTTTAGTATTGCAAAAGCTTAAGACACTTTAATTTTCCATAAATTTCACACATCATATATCACATATTTTCAGTTCAAGAAGCTGTTGTCGTACTCTACAAGCCGGCAAAAAAAACAAGCCGCAAAATTCGAACAAGGTGTATTTATAAGCCCTTGCCATTAAAACCGCAATAGAAGTTCCGAGTACAGGGAATGAGGTAAAGTAATTGTTAATTGATTTCAAAATATCGGCGTTCTGCAAATTAATGTCCAGTTAAAGAAAAAGGGTTTATTCTCGAATTAACTTTTACGTTGGTCTTTTAGAATATGGTCGTTGTGTTCTTGCGGTATTATTTTGGAGGAGATGTGTCGATCAATTAGATTTAAGACGCTTGGATTTCTAACTCTCCCTCTGCTTCTCTTTTTTTCTTCCGTGCTTCTCTTTCCGTCTTCTTCCTTCTTATTTCCCTTTGTAAAACGCGTCTTGAGGATACATATCAAGACTCTCTCTTATAAGGACGTTTCTCATTTTAAATGAAAGTGACAGAAGAACTACGGCCGGTTTATCGACGTCGAATGCACACTCCACTCGACCATCTTTCTCGACAGTGTCACATTGTGAGTACATATGAGTCGAATAAACTTTTTTAGTCAAGACAAAAACAGCGTTGTATTTCTAACATCATTGGCATGTGAATAGCAAAGTAAATACAAATAAATTGAGAAGAAGACACGGAAAGTAAATAATCAAATAAGTAGAGTAATAATTTAAATAAATTATTTTATTTAAATCTATATTTTTTTAAATTATGTATATACATATATATATATATATATATTTTCAATCTTACAATTCTTTTTTTTTTTTATTAACTTCTTTTTAATAATATCCGTTTATTTTATGGCACACACATTAATAAGATCCGAAACTCTTTATGTTCATTAATTCAACATCAAATCTATCCATTGCGTAACATTTCGCATGATTTTCGAATAAATTTTCTTTTCTTTCGAGACTGAAGAAATTCTATAAATTGTCGGCTCGGCGTCGACAGTTATAAATGCAAATGCAAAAATTATCGTCGAATTTATTCGATGTCGACAGACATAAACCGACCCTTGATTGAATGTCATTACTAATAATACTCACATTTCGTTGAACCCTTAATACATGACATTATTTTCCACTTATAAAGTACGTTCTAGGCAGCAATTATTAAAAGCAACGATTTCTCTCCTAATCCTGAATTGTTACCTATTATATCAGCGTAATAGTCTTTTTCTTCTGCATGAGTAGCCGAATAAACAAAGGATCGCGATTAACAACTCAATGCTCTCGGGTTTAAATCTCAAGTGTGGTCGAGTTTTCAATACAAACGAAAACATGATCTAAGTTATCCGGCAGCCTGCAAATCCTTTACAAATTAATTAATTAATCTATTTACAAAATAAATATTCTTCTTCTTAATACCCGCATAAGGCTAAATAAGCTAGGAAAATATATTGAGCTTCCAAAGGGTACAGTTTACAAAATATTGCAAATAATTTTCTCTCTTTTTTAAACTTGAATTCTAATAAAAAATTGTTTCCCTTGCCAATGTAATAATTGTCTCCATATTCTTATTCTTTGAATTTTGGATGGAATTGGAAAATCTAATGGAACCTTGCGTTAAACTTCATAATTTTAACATATGGTTGTTATGCCTCCTAAATAAAAATTCTATTTAAAGACGTAACTGCTTGTTATACCCAGCACTCTTAGATGGGAGTATACTCATTTTGCTTTTTTCGATAATGTATCTAACACCCGAAAGGGAGCTTCCTCCTCCCTCCTATAAAGTATATATATTCTTGATCAGCGTGAAATTTTGCGGTGATTTAGCCATGTGTGTCCGTCTGTGTGAATTGCGTTTTTAACACTCTCCTGGTCGCAAAAAAAAAGACATCGACTTCAAGGTCAAGGGGTCAAGGGGTCAAATTGGTCAGAGCAAAAAGGGCGTAGTGGAGCGTAAAGTGAATGTAACTCAGTTTTTTTTAACAAATACTTTTGGATTTTTGCTTGTTACTCGGAAATTATTAAAGTTAAAAGGCTCAAATTTTCCACATCTACTTTAAGAAGCACTTTACTCTTTGTGTCCAAAAATGGAATCAATCAGCCTTGCTCCCACAAAGTTACGAGTAATTACATTTTATTCTTTTCACTTTTTTGAGTTTTTATGCTTATTATAATAACAAATATAAGACAGAATGTTTAAAACTATTTTGTGCATTCCTCAAATGAAGATACATTAACTGTCTACAAATGGGTTAATTTTAAAATGAATATGGTAGACACCGCGATTCATTTTTTCTTAATAATACCAGCGATATGGGTATCAAATAAAAGAACTTGGAGAGTAGAATGCCGAAAGCATAGTAGTAGGTATGCGAGAATCGGCCCGCGGCGAATACAGCTTTCTTACTTGTTTTTTACTCACAACATATTTAGGGGCATTTTTAGGGGAATTTTAATAGAAGCTCTCGAAAATGATAACCTAAGACAGCTTAGAAAGATTCCAAGTCTCTCCAAAAAGAGAAATTTTCATTTTGCATTTGCTCTTTGCTCCTTGTGTGAGAACTCGAATAAATTCAAATGAAACGGGGAGTTTTATTAAATTATTTTAATAAATAAAATTGCTTTTATTTATTTTAATTAGGAAAATTAAATTTTCAAAATGCCCACAAACATACGATCGTTTTTGGTGGGACGTTCAACAAAAAAATTTCCTTAAATAGCTTTCGACAAACATAGCGCACATTATTTCGTTTGTCAAGAATTTAATGTATTGCTTTCTCTATGGCACAATTATGTTAAATGTTTTGTTTATTCATTTGAATCTTTCAAGTTTTAAGCTTCAAGAAAAAAAAAGTTTGGCAAAGTTCCAGAATTTTTCCTAACTTTTATTTGTTTACCACAATGGGTCTATCTGGTCCTATAGTATTTGTGAAAACGTCGAGACAGGAAGCTGAAACTTGTCTCTGATCGATTAAGAATTCAAAGCTCGAAAATGCGTGGAATCCAATGAGTGCCACGTCCACAATTAACGATCAAAGCAAGGACGCGTTTGGCAAACATAAGTGATCTTAATTTGAACTGTTTGGGTGCATAGAAAAGAGCTCTATTCATTCCAAGAGACTTTACACAATACGATTCACCACAATCGCTTTTCCTAAAACCGCACTACAAGAATGTAAAGGATAAACTGCACAAGTCAAGTTCCCACATGTGAGAATCTTATTTTCATACCTAAGATATTAGGATTTTGTAATACTACTGTTGTTAATAGATACATAGATATACGTGACGATAGGTCGTTTTGCAATCCAAACAAAATACATGTAGGCCACGGTCCATCATTAAACACCCTACACTAGCATGAAAAGACTTTTCAAAACTGGACGTTCTAGGAGAAGTAGTCAAAGAAGTCATCACAAGTGATGTAGGGCATAAAAATGTACAGATACCAAACATTTCAACTGAAGTAAATAAAACGTTGAAATGAAAATCTTTCAATTTCAATAATTCGAGAAACAAGCGCCCGACGCGAGAGAAAAAACAAAATATGCAAACCCCAAAATCGGATGCAAGACAAACTTCTTTTTAATCGGGCTATTCACGATTTACGATCAAATCGACATATTTACCGACATGAATGGCAGATAAAACTTGAACAACGTGAAGTCATCAATCATTTCAAAATATTTGCAGTTATTCAGTAAAAAATTTATATGGAATCATACACAGATGCGATTGAAAACAATATATATATAAAACTCTTAACTACGGTAACTAGTATAAAACATCGTTTATTTAATTAGGTACATAGATTACAATATATACATAGGTACATTAATTATACTTTATTTTAACGATATTTACTTATAAAGATAAGTTTTATGTCGTTTTAAATATAGTTACAATTAATAAATTAAATTTAGTGATTTAGAAGTATGTCAATGACAGCTCCCGTTCATCAAACACTGCCTTCGCGTAGTTTATCTGGAAGAAGATTATCGCATAAAAAGTATTGAATTATTGAATTACTGAATAATATCACAAAGAAGTTATTCAAGATTATTGGGAAGAATTTATTTGCCTTAGTTTAAGCAAATCTTGTTAACCTACACTTGAGAGCGAGGAGACGTGCTAACTATTTTCTTATTCAACTGAGAGATTCTGAGTTGATTTATTTAACTTTGTTCCAGCATCTCCATTAATGAATAATTTTAATGAAAAATGAAAAAAATTTTTTTTTTTGTAGGAATTTTGAAAAGAGTGACAAAGAGTGCATAAAATAAAGAATGACTTTTAAAAAAGAATTGATTCACTGTATTTTTTCTGCATATTTATCAGGCTTTTTAAAGCCATGTCATCAATTTGATTATGCTTAAAAATCGATGATATAAACATTTTGAAAAGTAAAAAAAATGGTTTCGAAAAGTTATGCTAAAGCGTAATTGATACCGTAACTACTTACACATCTTGAAGCCCTTTCAGCAATTTCTTCATTTTGACAACGGACTCGCGGCCGCGTAACTTTTGGTAAATTTGTGGATATTTCGATGTAATAACTCGGTGTAAGTTTGCTAGAGTGAGCACTAGTCGCATTTGTGGTCAAAGGATGACATGATAGTACCTCGCTCAAATGACATTCAAACATTATCGCGGGATCTTCTTCGCACCTTGAGAAAATGCGAATGTATTCTGTGGATAAAAGAAGTCGCAATTTCGCCTCTCGGTCGTTGCACAAATTTGGCTCATAAAATATTAGCTTTTCGTTTAAATTTCTGCGATTAATTATATAAAGGTATTGTTGTCCTTTACTTTGCCGATATGAGTAGCTGGGCAGTAAGCCGCCTGATGCACCTGTTACGCAACGCGGCAAACGCTTACGATCGGGTAAGTAATGATGTGATCCTCTGCTTGTCTCTCTAACGGCACTTGCAGTTTCTGATGCTAAATCAAGGACACCTATAATTGGTTTTGTTACCGTACCCACAAGACCCTTTCCCAAACCGCTCAGAAATCCGGGGAAGCCGTCTGACAAGGCACCAACATAAGTATGACGAACGATGCTTGTTACTCCCCCAAGTAGACCAAAGCCAAAACCCTTTAAACCCGCTGCCAAATGGCTTCCTGTAGTTGGATATGTAACCTCCAATATTTTTTGGCGAGTCTCATTGTCGTGATCATCCAAAACAACTCTTCCTAAACTATCTGATAACGTCTCCGTTAGTTTTGCCGTTGAATTCGATATGCCATGGGTTACATTTTTGACCAAACTTTTAACGGAACCTTCAAATATTAATCCTGATACGCCTTCTGAAAGGTCATTAGCGAAACCTAAAGGGTTCCCCAAAAAATCTACACTTCCCAATATCGATCCTGCATGCCATTTTAATTGATTTACGTAATGGACCTTTAAGGCCTTAAAATAAACGTCTAATGTTTCGAAATGATGTCTGTCAGAAAACTTGTCAAATTCTATTAAAGCGTCTTCAAACTTGATTAACGTCAGACCAAGTGACTTTTTCATATCGAACAGCTCGGGTGATAATTTGGACGCTGTTAAAACAGTAAGTCGTACCTGCAAGCAAATAAATTTCAGATTTCAAGTTACTTTTTATTTAAGCGAAGAGATCACTACTGTGATCTCTTCATCACCTTAGTTATTAAATATATTAGCATTTCTAAATTGTAATTATTAGCTTATTCTACTTTAAACCCTGCGCCAAATGAGTCTACGTTACGTCTTTTAGCATTGAGTCACTTCGAGAATTTAAAAAAAAAAAACGTCCTTTTTCTTAATGAAAACAAAATCTCTACATTTTCTACACATATGAATATATATATATATATACAATATTTTACTTACCTGGGTTGATCCAATGACCAAGTTTTCGAAATAAAATCGTTTAGCATTTTTCGAAAACGGATACTCATCGGTTCGATAAACGTTACTATCTGCTTGTAAATGTTTCCGTTTAGTCACCCGTCCGAACTTTAGAAAAACACCAGTTTTTAAAATCATACGTTCCTCTAGGCATACAATGCAAGGCTTCAAATCGAAAGATATATATTCAAATATAACTGCATTTTTATTAGGACTGGGCAATAATTTTGCCTTTAATAGCACAGCTTCTTTTGATAAATCATCGGCGTTCGATTTCGATGTATACAGTAAAACGGGACATAGCGTGTCTAATAGTTGATTGTCTATCTGCAGATCACCAACTTTTAATTCCAATGATTTTGTGAAAGGCAATAAAATTATGTCTAGCATAATATCTTCAAGTGTGATGTACATTAATTCTTCGCATGGTGAATGTGTTACAACAGATATCCCGAAACCTTTTACAAGTGTTAATTTTGCCTGAAAGAAGGAACTTTGTTGATAAAAATAATATGACAACTATGCGTTTTTCGAGTATCAATATTTAATTAGACATTTCCATACTTCCGCATACAATCATTTCCTTTGAAAGCACTGGCGATTATGCTGCATTCAGTTCATTAAGTGATTAATTTTGATCTATAACCATCTAGTTTTTGTTTATATATAATTGACCGTTTAGAGAAAAAGCGGGTTGTGCTTCTGGCTGCCTCTACCCTCTGCACCCAGACGACGTACATTCCATGTATGACGTTTTTATTCGAGCATTTTTCTTTCTTTTCCAGTGCTTGTTATATGGGCACATGAACACTTTTTTTGTATATGTTAACCCCATGAATTTCAATACTTTATAATTTCACTGAAATTACGATTTTTTGTTGATTTCATTTGGCATTTTTTTTATAACCATATCTTGATTGTTTGCTGAAATTACGGAAATGCCCGAAATCACTGAAATACCATCAGGGTTATACATACTTTCCATTACATTCTTTCCCTTAATAGTATCTTTAGAGCAGTGTTCTTGTGATTTTACCTAAACTATGTTTATTGAGTATGTTTATATAAAATTAAAGGCGAATAAGGAGTAAAATGATTCCATATTATTTCGAGCAGCGACTACTAATGTCTTTTAAAGAAATCTTTAAAAAACCGATCTGCTATATCATCGCAATAACTAACATTCACTAACGTTTTCTGGCCAATTTGTATTCTTCATGTAATATGTAAAATGTAGACAGATGGCATGAAATGTAAGGACTAAACTACACAGTGTGATGTATTATAAGAGTAGCAGCAAGATTAATATAAATTGGTCGGTGCCCCCGTTTTTGTCTTGTAGAATATAATGGACCTAGAGAGATAAACTCAAGAAAACCCGTAATCCCGAGTATTGGTCGCACCATGAAAAACGGCGAATGACACTACGTGAGTGTGTCTGCTAACCTCTGAGGAAGCATTTAACCCTTTTGAGATACAAGGACTCCGCGTCGAAAGATTACATTCCCTACCCCTTCAATCCAACACATGTAGAAAAAAATGGAAAGTGACTAACTGAGGTGAATACGTCGCTTTTTTTCGGACAGAATCCGCAGTGAGGAAACACACAGACTAAATTTTCTGGGGGGACAGAACAGAGGTTTGAATATCGAGTATTGAAAAGTACTTCAGAAAGAAATCAGGAAAAATACGATGTTTACAACTCGGCAGTAGAGCTGAGATCACTAGTTATGGTCTTGGAACCGTGTCGCTGAGGCCCACTGGCTAGGCAGAAAGTCGTAGTCAACGACCACAGCAACGGAGTATATACTTTAAATATACTAAACAGTGACTACACAGGCAACACGGAAGAAACCGGACGTCTCTTCGTAAAGACCAATTTCACTTCCCAGATTGGGATGCAACCAAACCACCGACATCGGATGAAATTAGGCCATGTCTACTCCATTGTGACACGGAAAGTCTAGTTCTATAATTGATATAGCTTTAGAAAGGCAGCCCTTCGGACAGACTGTACGACCCGTTGCCGGAACAAAGCGAAAGAAGTCTTCATACCGAAATAGGGCACCTGCCAAAGTCATTCAGACCTATTAGCCTTAGCACTTTTCTCCCCAAAATCATGGAGAAAAGATAAGGCAATATTAAAAGAAAGCCTACCTAAAAACAAATCCCTTACACAAATACCAAAAAGCATCAACCAGGGCTCAATAGAGCAGGGCTCAATAGCGCCACATAAGTGACCCTCGTTGCCTTCATTGATGTATAAGGAGTTTTGTATAACATGTTATATACAAAACTATTGAGAAAGTTCTGGAAAACAAAAATATTTTGAACATGGTTACCAATTGTATAATCACCATACTGAATTGCCTCTTAAATTGTCAAATACTGGCAAACTGAACCCAGGTAATATCATGCGTTCTCTGGCGGTTCTGAGGGGTTTTGCAGACGAGCCCCTTGTTAAAATACTGGACCAAAGTGCTTCAAGTCTGATACTGTCTTACCGATCCGGAATAATCATACCAAAGAAATGTGGACAGGACGGCCAAATTATACAGCCAGGAGCAACAGCACAAAAATGGTACTCTAACAATCCAAAGCTGGGAAATTGCGAATTCGGGGTTGGTATGGACGGCCGAAGGTTCCAAAATGCCATTCCGTTTAAGAGGGCAATGCGGGAGAGAACTAGTGTGCATTCACTCCGACAATCCAACTGCTTTAAAGGCCCAATAAGTTTGCCTTGGAGTCTTCAAGCCCTGAACGAGCTACGAACGCACAATGATGTGCACCTAAGGTGGCTACCTGCACATTGAGGCATCGAAAGGACTGACTATTTAACCCACAGGAGAGCACGAAGGACTATGCTAGGTCCGATATGCTTTTAAGCGTGCCAAAGAACCATATCAAGAACGCGCAACGCAACGGGCACACAAAAAATCAGTAACAGAAAGCCGGAGGTCTAGAGGCATGGAAGTACAATAGATCTTTTAGATTACGGTACGGACTGCCCGAAATATGACAATCACACAGCTCATATAAATTTGTCGAATTGCAAAAAAAATAAATAAAAAAAATATTCAAGGCTTCTTATACAAAAATTATGAGCCGCGAAATGTTTGGAACAATTAAAATAACATTGCTAAGTATATGCTAATCGTAAGGAATTTAAAATAATTTCGAAAGGTTTACTTACCAAGCACTCATCTAAAAAGATTGTCTGCTTATTATCAATGACGCCTTTATTAAACACTGACGTATGATTCCATAAGGGATCTGGTGATAAGGCAATTTTTTCCTGATTGCTTTTAACGTCATGTATTTGGATGGACTTTATGGGACCGTCCATCTTACTATACACTTCAAGATGTCCGGAACCGGGTCGCAGCTTCTGAATTTCAATACTCTGTTCAAAGGGTATATTATGTGCATTCAGTGTTCTTGAGCCATTGTCGCATCTACCAAGGACAGCTTCAGAGCCAGGCTTTAATCCATAAATTCCATTTAATGGCTAAAAATTAAATAAATCAATCTGAAAATGTTGTGTCCATATGAATCTTATTTAGGGATGCAAAAGATTCTTCGGTATATGTATATATATATAACCGACTATCGGAATAAATCTTACATATATGTTAATCCTGATTTTTTCAAAATTATAGTAAAACACAAAAAAATAGATATCTAAATGCTTGTTTCAATTTCAATTCTTTTATGATTGGTTGAGATAGTTTATATACTCTGTCACAAAAACCGTCAAAATGTAATTTAATAACGAGCCGCATTAATCGCTGTGGAGCGGAAATTGATGAAATCAATTTCGATTAAAAATTCATACCGGGACACGGATGACGCGACAGAAGTCAAAAGTAAAAATTATTTTCTGTTTTATAACATTGCTCAGTACGTTTTTGTGAAAAAAAGATCACACCTCTCCTCTAAATATAAAATTAATTTTCAACGTTTTTTTTTATAATTGATAACTGTTGAGAAGTTTAAATAACCAGATAAGACAATGCGGTAGTTGACGAAATGACGATTTAAAAAGTGTTGCTCTTCTCTCTTCAAGAGCCTTATATTTACCTGAATGCACATGTTTGCATGGCACATCAATCTTCCGTCTTCGAAACGCCAAGTCTGAGTACTTATTCTTTGATTATTTTGTGCTCGAACAACTAATCTTGTAAGTTCTGTAGGATTGGGTGGTTTTTCTAAATCCAAAACTAAACGGGCAGAAAAACTTTCACTAGTCTTCGAATATTCTGTGGGCGGCGAGGAACCCTCATGCTCCAATTGCCCATATGAATTCATGAGCCATAGTTGAGAACGATCACCAGCACATTTTCTTGTTATTATAACACGCTTGTCTTTCACGCCAAGCACTAACTGTAGCTCCTCTAAGGTCTTATCGTCGCCATCACCATTAGGCACAACGCAACGAAAAGTCTCTTTAAAGGCTATGTATATAAAATTAGCGTAAGTTATACTCTTGGCGACATTTTTGTTTAGAGGATAATCAACACAGTTTCCACCGGGCGCTTCTATGTGCAATATATGCGAACCCAATGGATTATCCAAAACGTAGGCAAGGGATGATTGCGGTTTAATAGATGTTCTCCAATGTGGTTCACAATATTTTTGGTAGAAATATATTGGGACTTCCGAATAATTATCGATTCTTAATGGTGGCGGTAAAGTATGAGCGTCGGTAAAATGCAAAAGATAGGTTCCACCATGCAAAATGACTTCTAAGCGCAAAAATATCATCTCACCGACATCATTTCGAATATTTATATAAAGACTCTTCGTTTCATTCACTGGTAATCCATGCGACCAATGATAATACTCATTATCGGCAACTCGTACACAAAGAAGTAATTCTTGTTCGCAGTCTGGCCAATGGAATGGAAAACTGCTTCCAGGTAGAGCAGTAATAATTCGTTCTAAAGAAGCGTTTCTCTGAAAATGCATTCGAGATTTAGAAAAGCCATTAACATAATTGAAAATTTGATTAATCATAATGTTGAAGGTTCCACAGATATTTTAATTTATTTCAATAAACACTCTAGTTATAGCAAATTTTGTTTTTATATCCATCACCGAACTATGAGGTGTACATGCATTTTCCCAAAACGATAGCAGCAACCAGAAGGAAGCGTCAGAGACATGATTATGCATGTCCGTCTGTCCGTTTGTAAAATGCCTGTTGTACACATTCGCCTAGACGCAAAAATAAAACTATCGACTTCGAATTCGGCAGAAACATGGGAAGTTCTTGCACACAGATTGATATTGAAAATGGACCGAATCGGTCGAAGGAAACGCCCACAGCACCACGTGCACTGAGAACACCTCTGTTTCCCAAAAGGCATAAAAAAATTGATTTCTTGCGCATTACTCATAAACTACATCAGATAAATGTACAAAAATTTGAACGCATATTCTATGAGCGATGTTGTACGATCTACACAAAATGAAAAAAAAATTGACCACACCTATCCAATTTCAATACCTTTAAAAGGAGCAGAAACAATCTTTAAAAACCCCTAAAAGTATATAAATTCTTGGCCAGTTTTAAATTTGCAATGAACCTAAACATGTTCGCCTATTCGTCTGTCCATCTGTTTCGCTGCGCAACTGTGTAGTGTTTGTGATAAAGATTTCCCCGGTAACGAAAATAAATATATCGCCTAGAAATTTTCAAAAGAATGTGAAAATCTATTAAACTTTTTAAAGGATACGCCTACAACTCCCACGCCTGTGCGACAAAAAGTGTAGAAAAAATCAGCTGCGTCCACTCCATATTATAGAGCATGAAAATTGAGTTCTTTTACTTTTTTTTGTCTTTTCTAAGATAACGGTGATAGTCATAAAAGATTCGATCACGACCGAACATAATTTCCTTAGTTGTTTTTTTTTCTTCTTTCTTTAATATGCATACACATTGAAAATACTTACATTTTCTCTGACATCGAACATTTGAGCAAATTCCAATTTATATGAACTTCTATTGTGCATTTGAAAGCGAGGAGATAATGTAACAAATGTTGAGCAACAGTATAATCCCTTTCCTCTTTGAACATTGACTCCGATGACATAGTTTATTTTAGATTTTTCCGCCTTTAAGTCACGAAATGTAATATCTTTATGAATTCCAAAACTTTTGCACCACTAAAAAAATAGAGAAGGAATAATTTAAGAGAAAAGCTCATATTTTCACATCTTGAGTGGACGCTTTCTCAAAAGCTATATGATTAATTTTGAATCCATTTTCACCGGAAACCATGCAAAACATTTTCAACGGCCAATTCGTAATAAGTTCCTTTCAGAGAATGACAACTTACCGGATTATTGTTTCCATAACTCTTTCCTAAGCGAATTTCAAGTAACGGTGCGCCTTCTTGGTCAGAGAATGAAAACATTAAAGGTGACACTTCACGAGCATGCTCATGTTCTTCAAATTGTCCGGAAGCTGGTTGATTGGTTCCTTCCTGTCTGAATAATAGTGGCAAACCGGTTTTGTTTATAATCCAAATAGGTGCGCTAATGTATATTTCCATTCCCTTTCCTGGCAGGGCTTGTATTGAAACACTTAAAAATAACTCTCTATTAAGGACATCTATTAATTTCAATTTGGGCTCAACAATACCGCTATGACCCATTGGTATTTTCAACTGTCCTGAGAGTTTATAATTGTCCAAAGTAATGGTCAAACAAAATGCTTCATTTATATCTACTGTGTATATTTCAATTTCTTCGGAGGCATTGATTCTACCATGAGTATGTCCAGTGATTTTAAACAGCAAATCACAGCAGAGTAAGTTTTTTAATTTGAGAGGAGGTATAATAACTATCGTGTGACCAGGCATGGAGCTGCTTTCTCGAATTGGAAATTTGTCTTTTCTAATTTCTGTCAATATATGAAAAGTACTTTTGCTTAAAGAGTAACATGAGTGAACATCTTGAATGACGTCCTGGATGCATTCAGCCCATGAAATTGCCTTTGTGCAAAAGCCAACACTTTCACTGGAAGTACTACGGAGCAAAACATCATTCTTTGGATAGCAATTGTCGTCGCGATTAAGAGACTCATGCATTTCGTCGAGTGATGACGCGTTCTGGTCAGGCTTTAAATATATTAATGAGTCTAGGGATCGCAGTGGTATGCTTAATTTTTCAAAAGCTTCCATGCTCAAGATTGAAGATTCTTTTTCTGTTTGGCCTTGCATGCGTAAAAAGAATCTCTTGCTAGTGTTGTTTATAATGCTGAGCGCCGATCGAACAGTTATAAGTTTTTGCGCTGATCCAAACAAAGATATATGAAACACAATACGCGTTTTCTTATTGTACTGCGTGTCAAGAGTCGCATAACGGAAAAATACACCAACTTTGTCGATCGAAATCGGTCCAATCAAAGTCCAGCCATGTATTTGGACCAGTATTTGATGCATATTCAATTTGTGCGAGTCCAGATGTCTGAGTTTACTTTGCGGCCCAAAGTCAAATGGTATTACTTCATTGTGCTGTACGGATATCCAATTACACATTAAATCGTTTTGTGTGACCTCGGTAAGCGTTATACCTCCAGCTTCGGAATAAAAAATTTTAAACAACACCGGCTCCCCGGTTAAGTTTTTCAAAGCGAACGGCACGAACGGATGCCGCCGTTTAAAGTGTGCAGACGAATTTGTGGCTCTTCCAAAATAGTCTTTCATCCAATTTTTCTGCACAATATCACAAAGCTCAATAAGGGTCGATGTTACATTTAATTTTAATATTTGCTTGCTGGTTACTTGCATATTCAGTCTTTTCAAAGGGATAGTGTTCGAATTTGAGTAATGCCAAGTGCTGGTGCATTCCCATGGTTCGATAATTGGTTCCCAACCACTAAGTCGACGATTATAATAATCACTGGCAATTACACTCTCGAGTTCACCGTCAAAAAATTTCGTTAATTTGGAGTCGTCTACAACATGCATTTTTTGAGTGATCATTAAACGTGACAATGAGAACTCTAGCAATGGCACATCCGCATCCAAGCAATCATCGATTATACAAACAGATATGCAATTCGCATTCAATGTCACGCTATTTATTTTGTGAGCTTTATTTACTGATTTATTTTGTTTCTGCTGCGACAGCCACAGAGCTGCCTCATTTAGGTTGTAGTTGCACATTTCCATTGCTGCCCAGCATTCACTCTGCTTAAATCCCATTGCGACAAGAGGCGCAATTTTCTCAAAGTCATTGCAATTGGCTTGTAGTATGCTGTGAGCTACAGTTTGTTTCGGAATAGATCGCATCATTCTAGTAAACAGCATAACGTCATTATAGGATACTCTGATGAATAATTGATTTTGTATCGAAATTTGGAAACAATTATTTCGCAGCTCCATATTCAATGTGAAAGGATCGATGATGGAAAGGGAACTTTCATTTTCGCAACCAAGTATACACGAGAAGACTTCTAAATGATTAATATCAATAGAAATCGGCACAATATTATTGTTGGGCTTGTAAGATAGTACCGTTGTGCTTTTCAAAGTTATAGCGTTCGTATCAATTACTTCAATGTTCTCTACAAAAACAATTTCCGAATTTGTTATATTCAATACAAATTCGTACTTGGTATTCTCTTCAGATTGCGCTTTGGAAAACATGTGCTGCTTTATGGACAGTCGATTCTTCCAAACCGGTTCGGTTACTGAACTCATATACGGTTCTTCTTTTAGGAAATTTTTTAATCTTTCCAAATAATCTAAAATCGCCATAATTCTCATATTATTTAACATAATTGTATATTTTGATGTCCCGTTACGTTTTCGACTGTGCACTTCAACCTGGACCGTATCTTTCATCGCTCCTTCAACCGACGGTGTTAAAATATTTTTGAAAACGTTCTTTGAAGTGTTCGTCGCACCATCGCGCACATCGGTAATTAGTATTTCGCTCGATATTAAATCTATATCTTGTGAACTATCGCTAAATGAATCGATATAAAGTGTCGATTTAATAAATTTAATACAAGCCAGCGGAGCATTGGCATTTCTATTGTTTGTATCTGTTGGCTCCGCTAAAAATATGATAACATTTTCCAATAAAAAGCTAATAGACATAGTATTCCATATTGATGTTGAATTTTGTGGAGTATTAACCTTTGTCAACGAATTAAGGCGTTCGAGAGATTCACTTAAATTTACATGATAATTATAGTACACATCGTCAATTGTTTCACCCAGATTGTAGTTGAGAAAACCTCTGATAAGCTTGTATTGTTTTAATTCAAGCAAACCATTTAGCTCCGATAATGTACCTTTGACGCTAATATCTGGAATATTGTGCGTTATGTCACATTCTGTGTTGCGAAAAACTTGAAGCTTCAAATGGCATTTCTCCTTAAATATTGTGTTCCCAAGGTTTATTACACCGCAATTACCTAAATGAATCGCACTATCCGATCCAGAGACCGGTAATTGATACTTCCGATTGCAAGATTGCCATTCGCCGGTTAGTAAGTTTATGTTAACTAAATCTATATTCATTAGATCAACGATTTCATTACTTTGATCGCCATCATTCAACTTTTCCACCAGAGGAGGCAGATCCTTGGCAAAATAAAAACTATTAATCAGCGTAAACTTTCCCAGATCCACTATTAATAGATGACTGCTGTGATATGACACCGGAAGTAACATAATCGGTGATTCCACATGAATTTCCAAACCCATCCGCAATGTATTTGTAATTTTATCATACGCATCGTGACTTTTTATTCGTCTCAAGACTGGCTGAAATAGATCAAGTTAATCTTATTGAATATAAAAACAAAAAAATTAAAAATATTTTTATTAAAACAAGTAAAACCATTATAATAGGCAACAGCTTATCATTAAATGCCTTAAACCACTTCGCTTAATATAGGTATTCACATAAGAACTTTTCAAAATAAGGCGTTGTATGGGAAGTGGCCGAAATAATGATCCGATCCGAACTATTTTCAATAGCGTTCATCGATGTACTGCATTTCATCAATATATCTTAAATATTGCGAGCTGCAGGCTAAAACACAAAAATAAGGGCAGATGAACAGATAACCTTAGATCGATTCAGAAATTGATTCTGCATCGTTTGATACAGTAAGAAAGGTGAGTCCATCGTAGGGCCTTCTTGGTATCGAATACATCGGCATATACTTAATATACCCTTGTACCACAAGTGATCGAGGGTACAAAAATTCAATCCAGATATTATAAAAAAACTCCGAAATCGCCAACTTTGTCAAGAAAGTTTTATATCGAGAAAATAATAAACATCTTTAAATTATTTAAAAATTTCTTGAAAATTATTTAGGAAGAAAAATTTACATATATAGTAATTAACTTTCAGTATATCTAGAACAGGGTGCAACAGTATACAGTCACCCTTAAGAATACAATAAATATGATCCGCCGTAAAGTATACATCGATTAACGATAAATAAAAAACAGTATTTTCTCAATGCATAATCAATTAAGCCTTAAAACTGCAAATTTTCTGACAAAGAATTATTGTAAGGATGAATTAAAAAAAAAAAAAAAAAATCAAACTTATTTACCGATTGCAGCTGCAACAGTTCTTTAACGAACAAAATGAATTCCATAATGAATCTTTTAGTGTGCACATATTTGACTGATGACATGTGAACTAACAACTGCACATTCTTTTCCAATGATCGCACTTTTTTCGCATTTGTTTGCGTATCAATCGTTCTGTAAGAAAAATAGGAAAATAAAAAGAGATTTATTACAAAAGAGGATGGTTTCTTTACACGGCCTCCACGTTAGCAGGAGACATTCCTTTCATCAGCAAGGAACGGGGCTGAATACAGCCCCGGCTCACTAGGTAAACGAAGGATACTTTTGCACAGAGCAAGAATGCCTACATTTCGCGGTTGAATTTTACTGATACAGTAACTCATATTTTGGAGATCGTGATGACATAATGTACAAATAATGATAGAACAAGCTGGAATGAGTTCCTCTTCGAGATTATTTTTATTGCAAATATCAATGTATGTCACAACCTACAAGTAAAGAACGAAGAAGGGCTTCTAGGTTTTTACCATTGGGGGACAAATTATTAAGCAAGACGTGAAGATATCGGTGCTAACATTTTTGTAGAAAAAGATGCCGATAACGTTAGCGATAACGATATTTTTCAGAATATATATGCAGATATCTTGAAAAAGTAATATGCTGTGAGAAATACTTCATTTTTATAGCTGAGAAAGGCTTCATTGTTAACAGTCTGGCAGAAAATTTCATACAACGTACCCGACAATACCCAAAAAAATAAGTTTTTTTAATATATCAGTACAAATACGAACCGTACGTAGCGCAATATTCAAAAACAAACTTTTGATGAAACTATGGACGTAACGAAAGATTCGTCTATCGCGGCCGACGACCGGAGCCAATATAAACACCGCTTGCTACACAGTAGGTCGGAAAGATTGTGGAGTAAAAATTCGAAATTCTTGCATCAAAGTTCATCGGCTTTTAAAAGTTTTTAATTTATTGTTTTACATGAAAAATTATGATCTGTAGCCACACGACTAGGGAGATCAATTAAAGAATAAAGAATGATTTTGCAAGATACGAAAACGCGTATTTGAACGAAATTTCTGTTTGCCCTCAAAGGCTCGTACACTGCTACGTCAACTGCCGAGAGATAAGTAATTTTGCTACTATGCTATAGTAACTATAAGCTAAATCTAAAAGGTTGACCTTGCAATAAATTATAATTCAAATGTAGGATTTTTGGTTCTTTGGATGGATCGTTCAAAATGAATGGAGCAAAAGGACTTTTACTTACTTATAAGAAAAACTTAATGCTTCTGATCCTGCAGTTGAAAATTTCTCCGGATATAAGTGTCCGTAAGGTGTTAAATCATATATGGAAATAGATCCCAAACGACCATCTACTGATTGAGCACCGTTGTCATTTTTAATTTTAAGAAACGCATTCGATACATTAGCCTTAGCTAACTCTCTTTCGCTTCGTACTAGTATTAAATTTAAACAATTAACTGTGACTACCAACTCGCGTGCCGACACTCCTGTGTCTAGAAATTTAAAAAGAAAGAAAGAAAAAACAAATGAAAACGTTATAGTCGGGCATATAAGGATATATAAAGGTATGTAAATACGATTCATATGAGTTCGTATATCGGGGGACTTCCACACGTGAGCTAATGTGGCCAAATTTTAGCAAAATGAATTTCCTTGTCAAAATAGTACTAAAAAGTGGACATCGGGCAGGCGGACAGACAAACTTAAAGCACAGAGAAATCAAACTCATATTGTTCTTTAAATCAACCGCATACGCGGTTGCAATTACTCAAGTCAAATATTAACATGCTCTGGAAGTTTTTGGCAAAAGTTTAGCGTGTCCTAATTACATGCAAATACGAACTTGACATTTTAATTGTTTAATTGCTTTCTAAAATATGATGCAGTACTTACTTTTATTTTTTTGCTGCTTTGGATATCCGTCGTCGCTTTTCGTTTCATTAGTTATTAAACCAAAGAAATCGAAAATCATGAACCATTTTTCGATCGATATAATTAAATTTAAACAACTGAAATCAATAGAACTGCTAATCCAATCAGCGGTCTCAGGGTGTGTTGCTTTTATTACTAATGCTTTATATATTACCAGATTATCTGTTGTCTTCTTTGATTTTATTTGAAATTCTTCAATTTCTTTCAATGCCTCTACAATTTCGTCACGGGATTTCAGGTATTTGTTCGATTTTTTATTGAGATTTGATGGCATTGACGCATTTAAATCAAGTTGTACATTTTCATGCCTCGCTATATTTGGACACGAAAACGACAACTTGTTGTTGATAAAGTGTTTAGCTTCAGATCCAATTTCATTTGAAGAGTCCACCATATTTCTGAATTTGGAGTCTGTCGAACATTTTAAATCCTCCATTAGTATAGAACGAAGGAAGACATTTAATTCTCTTTCAGTGCTTGTATCATTATTCTCAAAACTGAACTCTTGGAAAGTTATAAGAATAAGTGGAACATTGTGTTCATTTTTCAAATCTAACTTTAATATTGGAACTGAGAATTGTACGCTCATTTTTTGCAAGACTGACGACTTGTTCTGACTATGTTTTTTAGGTTCTTCGTCACTCGACTTTGTTTCCTTATTATTGTAACTTATGTTCTCCTTATGTAAAACCACTTTTGTGCCATAACTGAGTGCATCGCAAAGTTGTTCGTATTGCGATCGCGATAATGATATATGCAGATTTTGCGTAACACTGCCTTCAATCTGGAACAAAAATTATTATACATTTATTACATGTGCCTTTGGAAATGCAATAAAGTGTAAAGAATCTTCAATGCTCAGTTCAACTCCTCAGCATAATTGCAAGCACTTTAATAATACATTTTCAATTTTGTTTACAAATTTTCGATCCTATCGAATCATTATCAATTATATAATTCAGAAATTCAGATTGTTCAGGAATGTGCCTGTCAAGCCTATTGTTAATTTTTATCACCTACATCAAGCGAGACGTTGAAAGAGCAAGAATGACAGGTAAGGAGGAAACTCTTGACGGCTTTTTCTTAAGAGAAATCAATGGGAAATTTAACTTCCAAATATATTTCATTAATACATTTAATATCACACAATGATAATGGCATCACGAAAATATACGAAAATTGCACATTTTGCTTTATCAGCTCTCGCCTTTCATTTTCTGCAAATCCTGCAGATCCTATTCGTTTCGAATTTGCGTCGAAAACCGATTAGCTGTACATAAGTGTTTCTCAAAATCAATAGAGACAGAGAGAGAGAGAGAGAGAAAGCGATGAAAAAATGACCATCGTTAATCCAATTAGTCTATTCCGGCCGATATCTACTCATCTATGTAAAAATCACTAAGCAACACGGTAATTATTTACTAAGAGACGGCGTTGTCGAATTGAATCTAACTGTCAAGATTTGCCACGGCATCGTATGAACAATATCGATGGGTTCTCAAATCATGACATTTCTGAAATAGTTTTCATCTCTGACACATTTTGATTTTTACATTCTCTACGCAATCATCAAGAATTTTAAAAATTGTAAAATATTTCCTGCCCACTCTTAAATATTCGTAGGCGCATTGCACTCGAAAGATGAAATCATACGGAATACTTACCAAAAATTTATACTCATAACTCCATTTTGTATCAACTTTAACTGTTTTTGATTCATATATACATTGAAAAATTAAGGCGGTATCGTACAAAATAGCGACGGCATCATTTTTACACGAATAATATTCGTTTGCCTTCGGCAAAATATTTATCTTTAGTTCCTTTCGTTTAGCCGTGTTTAATGAGAACAAATTAATATTTCGCACATCTATGAAATATGTGTCCTTAGTCCACGAATCAATTTTAGTATGTCGGCATGATACAGTTGGGGATTCTATGTTCTCGCGTTGGTTACAAATAGTAATTTTACCTAAATTGGCTACTAAAACGTCGGCACTCTCACAAGACTTCGGTAAAACTAATACTGGGCTGCTTAAAACCACGTCGAGTCTTAAAATATAAATAGAAATACGATGTGATGAAATCAAGAAATTAACTATCATTAACTAGAACATGATTATGCATTGATATTTTCTTTTCAATTTAACAATACCTTCTTAGAGATATACATTACATTCATAATTCAATTTATAGTGTAAGATAGAAGATTACAAACTCTGACCTATCAGAGAATGGAAATATATAGGTATATAGATATTGTATCATATATTTCAATACCTATGTATGTGTGTGCATAGTGCACATATACGACGCTTGATTGATTGTAAAATAAAGGGAAAATTCATAAAGCTACGATACGTTACGATAAACGAATATGTTATGTTTGAAAACATGTTATCATAAAAGTTTGGAGCATCCCGAAGACATAGCGCGAACCGAAAAAAAAACACTATCAAATTACTTATTATGCCATATAATTTATCTTCTGTACCCATATTAAATAAGTCGAAGAAATCAGCACTATATAGCATATAACTGAGTCCGGCTTACGTTAGGACTAGATAGAAATATACTAATACTAATAAACAGTATAATTTAAAGAAGTAATCAAACACGCCCACCTATACGTACTATTTTAATCAGACTACCCCTTAACAAATAAGATACCAGATACAGAGTAAAAAAAAGTGTAAGTATAAGCCAGAATAAATCATAATTAGATAAAGGATCATCTTGAATGCTACGGGTGAGTGCCACCCATTGTCTCTCGCTGCATAGTTGATATAGAAGGATTCCTCTTACATATTCTTCGTCCTTGGGTGTGTTATTACTTCGGTGACTTGTAAATGTTGTAGCTATCAAGGTGTAAGCTAAACACAGTTAAACACCATATAAAGTAGCCCGTCACATTTATACATAGCTTTCGTAAGTAAGTGTAAGCGGATCTCATTTTAATCCAAAGTGCAAATGAATTCACATGGAACCAAAGCCACAATTTACACCCTATACGAACATAGTCATCGTGTCATATATTCATATATTATACTTACGAGACATCTCCTTTGACCTTCTTTAAATTACTGGAACTTATATGCTGCACAAGACCCTTAGCCATATGCGTTGCTTTGTTGCGAAGGGATTTTAGAAAATTCCTTTTGAAAGTAAAATCAGTTCCCATTTGTGATTAGTGTTAATGAATTGAAATGAATTTCGATTTGTTGTACATACTTAAAATATTGTTTAAATTCTTTTACGCAAAAATAAATCTCCTCGATGAATCTAGGACAATGTGTATACCAAACAGATGCCATTCGAATTGTTACTTCAACTGAGGCATTATCACAGCGATTGATTTTAAAATGCAATGCGTTCGGACACTGACAATCGATTTCATGTGGACCCATACCGTATAGTTCACTTGTAAGTGAATACAAAACGTCATTTTCACATGCATTCGGATTGTCTGTTAAGGGATCCTTTCCAACGGAAAATATCCTTTGGTGATTTAAACCTTCTGGAGTAATATCAATTATTTGTATGCCACCCAATTCGCCTGTCACGTATGTTTGTTTTCCCAGTGTTGCATGGATTTTTGCTTCGCTCATCGTAAGCGTTCCAACTTTGCGTCCAACACACATTATTTCAGATTTTGTACTGCGTAATACTAATACATTAAGACGATGAAAGTCAAAACTAATTTCCGTTCTTAATTGTTCACAAGATTCAGATTGAGGGACCTCAGCACCATTTAAGCTATTATATTTGTTTATGGGATTTTTTTGTAACAGTTGCCGACTGTCCAAAATACGTTTTCCGAAGCCAAGTAATTCCATGATCGTTTCTTGATTCGCTGCAAATGCAAATTTAAGCGAAAACTGAATTTTACCTTCAATTCAAAAACTTGTGGCTTAAAAAACAAAAGAAATTCTTAAGTACAATGTGAAAATAAAAAAAATAAAAAAAAAAATAAAAAACGTTGTCCTATAGTATGTTATTGGCTCCTAGTTGTACTTTTAACTTTTTAACAGAACAAATGTCTCTCATTTATTTTTATTTAAATTAAATTACTTACCGATAACATCCAAATTGTTAAACGTTATATTCACAATTTGCAAAGGCTCCCCATCGGGTGTAGATGGTATAAAGTTTACGTCGACAATTATTAGAGCATCGCCAATACCATGCTCTCTCCCTTTCACTAAGGTGCAGTTTGATGTGAACATGTGAACATTAATTAAATTATTTAATAGATGAATTCTACAGTTGACAAGTACTTATAAATGAATTTTTGATGACATTGATTTATTTTAGAACAAAAGAAAGAGCAATCTACGCTCCTTTTAGGACGTATCTAGTGAAATACTATCATTTAATATCAATATGTAATAAAATTGAAAGTTTTCAAAATGGTTTCCAGTGTCGATTCGCAATCAGAAACAAAAACTTTTCAAAGATATAACGTCTTTTATATAGATCTTTTAAACGAACCACAAAGTAACCCAAAAATAAATCTAAGACTTATACATTTTTTGCGTTGACTAAGACAGAATTCGTTGAAACTACTTGTCATAATATAATCTTCGTCTTCTTCTAACACTACAATAATAGCCACTTCGACCAACAGTCCATATTTAAAATACTAGTTTCTTTATGTCAATCTGTAATAGGAGGTACACATGCTAGGTATGAACTTTTTTTTTTTTTTTTGCTTTTTAAGATTTTGGAAAATCCCAGTTCGCTTAATTCAAACTGGTACGCTGAACAGATTTCTATATACATTATGGTATCTCCGATACCCAATTTATCAAAGTTTGATAGCGAGTATAATACCTTTAAAAATGAGTTCATAGAATGTAAATAGGAATTATGCAAAAATACAAACCTGACTGTAAACATGTAATGGCTCGATCAATAGCATTCACGCTTGCAGGATATTGATTTACATTAGGATCCGGAGAGCCTGGTGAAATAGGGGAGCATGGTTCACTTTGCTTAATACTTCCAGATATACTGTCTATTCTAGAATATAATCAAAAAAAAAAAAACATTTTTTATCTATCAATCGATTATATTAAACAAAACTCGAAAGTCGAGCTCAATAATCAATACTTAAGGAAAACCCGAAGACGATTTAATTGTGACAAAAGAAATTCTGTAAAATTGATTTTTGACTTAATTGTGCAGTAAAAGTGACATTGGTGCTTTTATTAGGCTCAGGGAAATGCAAACAGTACTCGAAAGGATCTTGAAAAAGTCGATAAATGTAAGTTTTGGCCAATATTAATAAACTTCTAATATAAGATGGAAATCTGCAGCTGCAAGCTAAGTGAAGAAATTATCCCTTGAAACACACATAACATAACTTATATGTAACTATATACATTTGGAATAAGGACATACTTTCTTTATTATCCTAGTTAAAGAATTACAACATAGGTATTTGTTGCTTAATAATGTAAAGTAGATAGATCATCACAGTTTTTCAGAGTTCCAAAATATATTATAACAGACCATTTATATTACAATATCAACATCCTATCTTAACTTAAGCTTTTACATAAATTGACATTCAATCGTAGGATTGTCAATTGTCTTTAGCACCAGTTATATGCGACAAAACCCCATAAATTATATAGGAAAGTCTTAGAGGAAACGAATAACCGTTAATAACTTTAACCGTTAACACTCCCACAATATATGTAACATAATGGTAATGGGCATACAAAATCTGCCACTTAGCGAATGTAAAATTCGTGCTTATATTTCTAACTTATATTTGTGCTATCGAACTTACTCAACATGACGGTGACTGGCGACCAAGAGCTCAAAGTCTGAACCAAATGACTGAATAGCGTCGACAAGCAAAAGACCGTGCACGGACATATTAAAATTCAGCTCCTCTGCCTTTCGGGATATAGACATTTTAACACCTATCACTTGAAGTTCGGCTATACTTTTTAAATGAGATTGCACTTCTAGAATCATTTGCCCAATGACAAATTGAAAAATGGTTGTATTGATTTCCGGCTCTTGGATGTCATCAGGATCAGGGGTAACATCTTTCCATTGGGTTCGCTCATCAATTGCATTTTTAGACAATTGAAAAACATCAAAGTTAATTGGGCAGATAATTTTTAAACATTCGGTTATTTTCTGCTCGTTGATGTGGGCAACAATCTTTGGAAGATTTCCGAACAACGTTAAAGATGGATATTCCGGATCTGACGTCACAATTTTTCTCCTTTCCAACTGAAGTGATATATTAAATTTGTCCAATAAATGCACATTAGACGACGTCTTCGAGCAGGCAAAACCACATTCACGATTTTTGCAAACAATCACTTGTAAGTCCGTGAGATTTATTAAATATTTATCATAAATGTCATTATACAAAGCGCTTTCCAAGTTAGTATCATTGTTAATGACGAATTTCGAAAAGACCGATGAATCGTTGACGCAAGTTGGTGAGCCCGAACGACTTATTTGAGATCCCGGTGGGGTTGAACATGGTGTCATAAACATTTCCTCCTCACTCTCATTACCGGCTTTCTCAATTGTTTCGTCACGTTTCCTGGGTCTATCGTTTTTAATAAGTTGAAAGCGACCGAAATCCACTAATACCACTGATGTGTTTTTCTCACTAAAGTTTTCGACAAATATTATGCGGGGAGCAAATATATCTATTTCAAAAGACCACTTCTTTTGATAGTCCTAGATAGAATAAAATACATATTATTTTTGCATCACACACAATCAAGAAGTTTTTTTTTCTTTCTTTCACCTTTTGGGTCATAAACATGTTTTTAAAATTTTTAAAAAATTTTAGGCGAGAAGAATTTTCAGAATCGTATATCCGCTGCTTTACTCTTCTGTCATTGAACGGCTTCGCAAAAAATGATATTAACCATTTCCAGGTGATCTCGTTATAAACAACATCTAAACTTTTCGATTTAATAACTAAACGATAGGCAGACACGTAGTCGGAAGGGCTGCGTTCATACTGCATTTGAAACCACGGTTCGTTCTCCGTTTGCATACTCAATTTCTTTGTGAACACTTGTTTGAGGTCATTGTGCAAGGATTTCGTGGGCATAATATTGCCTTGAGTCTGAGGTCTTATCAGATAAGGAAATTCGGTTGAGAGTGTTAATTTATCATTCAAACTGACCGACCCCAACGAAATTCCAATTCTATAGGAACTTAATCTAGGCTTTATTTCTATAAATGACATTAATGCTTTGAATTCCATATCTAGAACCGCGCCTTCAGTGTCGCAATTATTTGCTGCTAGTAAAATCTGACCATCTGATAGAGTAAATGTAAAATAGCCAAAGACGGCATCTCGGTTTGAAAATGCGTCAGTTTCAATTGTCTCTTTCAAGGCAATTAGAATATCATCTTCAATATTTTTGTAAGTTTCATCATTGGCAGTCGCTTGGTTACCGTTGTCGGAGCCAGAGCTATACCAACCCCACCAGTTAGGGAACCAATGAAACAAAAGACCTCTGCCTTGATTCGCATTTCGATTTCGCAATAATATACCTTTACAGGAGATGTGCTCACAACAAACGTCTCTTAAAGATTGCAGTTCGTTTAGAGATTTCGCTTTTTCCATGTCTATTTTAAATTGCTTCTCTTCCTTTGTCAATTTTTCATTCGGATTTAATAAAAGACGTTTGTATATTGAAATATAGCGAAGATTTTCTTTAATCACTAGCCATTTTTCTGCACAGCTCCGAAAACTGAAACCATGGCATTCTAAAGCATACTTCCACCATATTTTCACGTTACCCTTGACCGGACATTTGGGTCGCAACATTTTAAAGGCACGCTCCCGCTTTATATTCTGTAATCCCGTAATAGATTCGATCATCTCTGTATACTGCACCTGAAATTAATGTTGTATAATGTAAATGAAAATTTGAATAGAATATCAAATGTAATAAAAGTAGAAATATAAGTAACCTTATGTATTTATAGTATTGCTTTTCAATTGCGAATTCATTGAAATTCATATAAGTGCGACAAAAATTTCTATAAGAAAAAGTGTGTAATTTTCACATTTCATTTTTCACTTCTTACAAAAATTTTCACAATCTTTACAAAAACAGCAAATAGAGTGACTTGGGCTCTCTAGTTACGGAATGTTTGAGTGTATGTAAAATATGCATTGTACAGTTTTGGTAGATCACAGTACTTACTGCACTTAACGCAATTTTTACTTGCTGAACAAAAACGTCACATGAAATGCGTGGACGATCTTTGGTACGTATTGGATGTTTACACAATTCGCGTTTAAATTTCGCTGTTGCATTGATAGGACTAACGAAGAATGAATGATCTTCTGGTTTGCATAAATCGTTCATGTTCTCTAAAAGATCTTTTGAAAGCAGTTTTGTGCACATATTATTGTCATGTAGGCGATCCCAATACACAAGCAAATCTCTAAGCTCCAACAATTTGTAAGAAATAGTTTGGTTATTAATGATTTTCGCGCCAGGTATCCAACTATCATCACAGCTTTGTGCAGTGAGTGATTTAATACGAATGCCAGCAGTAAAAGGATAACCGGGAATCGTCAATGAGTCTTCGTATCGCAAATGAACATCATTAATATTAAGTTCCAGATTTTCTAATATATTTGTGGCTAGGGTCGCTCCATAATTAAGCCATGTTGAGTATGACGATGAATAATACGTTTCTATAGGGCAGCCGTTCTCGACTCGCCAATTAGCGTCCTTTGCATCTAGAACGCTAACTTTATATTCATATTCTTCATTACACTCTTTTTCATCATCCCATTCATTCAAATCCTTTGCTCCAAAAACCCCATACACTCGCTCAATAGTAATACACCACGGAGAGGAACGAAATTGCCGGACAGGTATTCGCAATTTAATTTTGCCTATACTGCCGGACAAGGCCTGAACAGGAATTCCAAAGGATTTTAAAGCGTCTTTTCTAATAGGAACATTTTCCAATTCGACTTCACCTGCAAAATAATATTACATAAAATTAATAAATTCTATTAGAAAAATATATTTAAAAAGATGAATTCAAACTGAATAAACAAATCCATCTGCTAATATGAGAGAAAATAAGCCGGCCTTTTTGTTATGCAGTATCGTAAGCACTGCTATCTTTTTTTTAGCCAAAGTATCCAAAGTACAATATTCTTGCTGTATATATATACCATCAAACACTGGCATATTTAGGAATTTTTGCAACATAAAACAAGTATGTTCTTCTTTCTTTTTTTTTCGAAAACACAACTAATATATAAGTACATCGCTAAGAAATTGCACTACAGTGAAGTGAATATGCAGACATGTACGTTTAACAACCGAAATTGACACATTCTCCACGTATTTTCGTTACAAACCTGATACAAGAGCTATTGATAATTGAGCAGGATTAAAATCCTCTAAATATTTCCCGAGATAGGTATTTAGGACCCATGTTATGAGTTCACTTAACATAATTACGACTTGGATGTTTTAAAACTGTTCTCCGCTGTTTATTATTTCCATTGAATTTCATAATTCATCTGATAATAGTATGTAACATATGTGTGTAATCATATGTATGAGTAAGTGTTTTTAAATCAATACCGGTGATGCCAGATGTTCATTTTCCTTTTACTTACTTATTCAGTTCAAATTTTTTGAATAAAAAATGATCAGAAATTTTTTGACTAGATTAGATTAAATTGTGATAGAAGAATAAAAAAGAAAATGAATCTAATAAATCCGTCTATGGAGTTTAATACATGGTGCTTGCTTTATAGACAAGACCAACATATATGATTTGTAGTACTATGCAATTGCACAACAAATACTCATATATCAGCGGAGGCCTAAATTAAACGAACCAGACAACGACTGAGACTTTACCGATGGCATTGGAAATATATTTATTGAAGTAAACATTTAGAATTAAAAGTTGAATATATTATCCAAATAATTATAAATCTCCATAGAACTATATTTCATATAAATATTATTACACCCTAAACCATTTGTAATAAGATACATTAAATGTCCTTAGGCCTTAAACACAATGACGCATTATTCAGCTTTGAATGAGACGCCGTGCTGCCATATTATTTTAGAAGAATAAATAAACAAATCTATGCAAATGTTAACAAAAATATACCTTTTGAACAGCAAAAATGCACCAAAAAAAATAAATGTAGAAAATCACTCTTATTGAGCGGTGAAATAAGGAATTAAGAAAAAGTAGAAGATATTGGGTAATACCACATCCCCGAAGTCTAATGTGTCTGTATCTGTGATTTCTCAAAGATCAAGTCCATGGTCGCCCGTTTCAGCCAAATGTAGGCGTCTTTCCACACTAATTTAGATATATTTATACTAGGAATGGATGGCAAACGTATGACTCGTGTTTGTCCCCAAAGGTCCGGATGTGTTTTTTTTATAATTATATAAAAAGTATACAATATTTACTTTTTGGCTTGGTTTTCTTTGGTATTATTGGGAGTCTGCGATGCGAGTGTGGAGATCAGAGCTCATGCTTCACAAAGATGTGTTGGAACCTTGCCTTAAAAGTGATGGAGGTGTTATGCGAAATTCAACATTTGGACAAACAAACGAGCAAACCAACTGGAAGCTACAAGGATTCTACGGATCTAAATTTTGGAATTCAAATATTGATTTGTTAACCTTCGTCTTCGTAATCACCCTAAACATTGTGACACCATCGAAGACATCTACTTAATTTTAGTAATTATTCCATTATTTGAAAATTACTCTTTAATATAATGCAGTTTAATAAAACAACTTGACAAATACATTTAAAATTGAATATTAATTGCTTTTATTGTCTTTTGTCTATTTCCTGAAAAATAATGGGTGTTTTAATAAATTTAAATTCCGTATACTTTGATATTAGGAAAGACTTGAAATATTTTATTATTATTATTATTAGTCATTACCTTAATTAGTCTTGTTGATTTGTGGATTCACGCAACAAAAAGAAGACAAAATTCTAATATTAAAATCTTAAAGCACTAACATGTAGACCTTTGATTCAAACTCTTATCCCAAGCAGACATAGACTATATGTTTGTCAAGAAAATCACTTAAGAGTGCGTTTTTTGCATAAAAGTAATAGTGGAATAAAACACTGAAGTTGCCCTAGTTCCGTTTTACCCAAACAATTTTCGAAACGAAACTTAATATCATCCACTTTATGGTACTATTTACGTTGTGTTCAAGCGTCGATATATATATATATAAATATATATATATTTAGGAATAGAGTGCTAGATCTAAGGTTACGGATGAGCCATATTTGCTTCTAGATAGAACTTCAAACATGTAACAGTTGAAAAAACATAGCAAAATTTCTATTTTTCTTATTTCTTCAGCATATTGGTATGAAACTTATTATTATTGGGTCGTCAATGATAAAATTTGTAGACAAATAGATGAGTGTTATGTTATACAGTAAGCGTTTAATGTATTATCATCAAATTTCACCGCAATTAATTACCCAGTTTGTTAATTAATAACAAAGTAACCAGAGAAATGAATTTTGACACTAAAATGCCAAAGAAAAAGTTTTAGGTAAAGGCCTTGCAAAGATGAATGATGCAAATCATGCCTAGTGATCATTAGGCATTGATCATTGCCATTGATTTGATAAGGGATATATATATATATATAGCTCTTGGCATGACCTCACAACCTCTTTAACGTTTACAAGCCAAAGAAGGAATTGTTTCTCAAATTTTCTCATTGCATACGTGTTGCGCATATTGCGTTTGGTTTTTGTGTATTTCACAGCCGCTTTTGTGGAACTCAGCTGCCAATGTGAAATGGCACTAGCTTGTATAGTGCTGGCAGCACCGTATTATTGCAAAGTCCTCTTTAGTTAGTTTAGTTCTATGAATGTAAACAAAATCCATACATTTTTCTATGAAAGTGAACAAAAGCTCAGAAAAATTCTCCCCGCAACATTTTTATTTTGTTTATGTTCCTATGCACGCGTTTCAAACTGCTGCGCGAAACTTTTTACTAAAAGAGAAACAAACTCAGATTAATATGTGAATGGATGCATTTATTAATGAAATTACATATTATTTATTATTTGAGGTCATTGGGGTTATTAAAAAAATTCTGCCCTACTTGAGATTCGAACCCATAATAATCGAGTTGCTACATTCGAGATTCTTTGCCTTCAATCACTCAGGCAGATGAGCGATGAGAAATAATGTGATATGAAATATGTAGAATTAAGTAAATAGCTTTTAAATTTGAAATAATTCGTTTTCACATCTTCTTCTACCCTTTTCTTCTTGTTCAATTTGTCTACATACATACAAGACCGTATGGTTTGCCAATTCCCATATCGGTTCGTTAAAAGTTACGAACATAAAGAATTTTCTCGCAATACAAAGCCTCCTTACAAGTGCACATGTGCAAACAAATGTACGATGAATTTGGCATAGAATAATTTTATAGATAATGATGAGCAAGAAATAATAGACAATTTACTTAAACATACTTGCGTAAGGTCAATTAATTTTATGAAAAAAAATTTTACATGCTTTTGAAAATTTTAATCAAATTTTTTTAAAAACAACATGGTTTCAAAGCAGCCCTCCAAAAAAAGGAGAAAACTTTATAGAACTTCCTTGATTTACAACAAAGAATTAGAAAAAAATTTTTAAACTATTATTGTTCAATATTAGGTGGAAGATGCAGGCTTTTTGGAAGTCGATTTTGAGTCGATTTTCGATAAAGACTTTTTCTGTCTTTGCTGTTAAATGTAAAAATTGAAAAATACATTTTCCAATATTCAATATAAGTACACGACGCGACATTATTTTGCAAATTTATTATTATATAATATAATATATTTATGTTATATAATATATGTTGATGCAGTGTTAATAGAACTGTAATTAACATAGAATTTCGTATATAAAGACTTTTCATAGTAGAATTCAACGTCTATGTCTATGCTGTTTACATCATTGCTTTTTATATTTTGCACATTCACTGTCTTCGCAACACTAAGGTAAAGGAGAAAGCGCTGAAATCTGCCAAAACTTGACTTACCCTAACATTGCCAATGTCAAAAATTTCTTGATTTCATGAATTAAAGATGGAATGTGTTTAATTAAAACACTTACTCTCTACCGTACTACCACATTTAAAGACACGCTCTCACAATTTCAATGAGCGCAACTGTAAGTACAACTAATGTGATATATCGGTTACATCGATCCATAGAGATTATTCTAGCTTCCATAGATGCGCTTTATATCCCCTATCGAACATGTGTGTGGCATTTTTTATTTAAATTTGAAAGGAGGTTATCTGATTTCCATTAATAAATCAAAACGTTCTGCATGTTAACATTTAATAATCAAAAAATATTCTTTACAACCGAATCCAGGGACGTTGCAATAAAAATGTATAAACATGTAAACTTGGTTATTATATTTTTCGTGTTACCATGTGTTTTTATTTTTTGTATTAATACGTAAATGCGCATAATTCTCTATTAAACTGCATGATGTTACATTTCAGCGCTTTGAATAAATGAATTTGTTTCTCTAAGTGTGTTGTTATCCTCTTGGCGTAGGAAAAATTACAATATTAGTAAATATAAACAGTATGGATCCGAAAACTTTCCGCTGCAGATGATTTTGCCGTTGAGGCGGTGGTTTTTGCAGCAGTTATGTCATTATCTTGGAATTTAATTGACCCCATTGCATTTTCACTCGTATCGTCCACGAAAATCGAAATGCTTTTAAGGTATTATATTAAATATTGTTGTCTCTCTCGCGAAATCAAAGTAGTTTGTGATATAAAAATCTAGAATTTGCATTAGCTTTTTAATCATTTTTATTGGTATTTCTTTGCTTTACTTTGATTCTTTTTCTTTACTAAAAATTGCATAAGATATTTATATCTATATTTATAAATTGCAGAGAACGTCTATGTGTATATACATAAAAAAATTGCAGTATTTATGTATATAAGTTACAAAATTTGAAGACTGCCAAAAACTGTATATACATATATTCATACAATTATAAATTAAAACATAATGTTTTTAGCACGTACTGCTTAACAATTTTCTTGCACAAATGTTATTTACGAAATGTCTTATACATATAACATGTAATATATTTGATCACAACTCATGCAAGGTAACGTTTCTGGATTGTAATTCTGGGTTGTAATGTTTTTGAAATTATAAAAGGCATTTATTAGTTGAGAAAGGCACGTAAAAGTTGTAGAGGGCGTTTAAAAGTTTGTGTCCTGAAGAATTTTTTAGAAATGCTATAATGGAATGGAACAAAACCGAAAATTGCAACCGTCAAATAATGATGGTTGTATTTGCTGAGATAGAATTAAATTGCAAATGAATTGTAAATGAAACTAGATTTAAATAGGTTTTTTCAATAAAATGGAACATGGAAAAGATAATAAATAAAAATCGCAAAGTTACAAGACATCATTATAGTATGTTTATCTGAAAATTTAAAAAAAGCTGGTTCTATCAAAGAACAAGCAACAGTCTTGCCATATGTTACAAATATATATATAATACACTGTATGATA
Source organism: Glossina morsitans morsitans (assembly GCA_001077435.1). Taxonomy (NCBI): domain Eukaryota; kingdom Metazoa; phylum Arthropoda; class Insecta; order Diptera; family Glossinidae; genus Glossina; species Glossina morsitans. The sequence continues at coordinate 44,000 of CCAG010004392.1, read as the reverse complement.
CTGTCGTATAATAAGTTTAATAATACAAGTACTGCGAAAAAGACAAAAAACTTTCCTTGAATTCAATAGCGCGTAACTATCACACGCGTTAGAAGTGAAATTTAAAAAATGAAGGAACAAGAAAATTTCATTCACGTAAAAATTTTTGTTTATGTGTTTATATGGAACGAATATAAAAATTATAAGTATGCAACTGTCATAATTGGACTTATATTTTTTAGCTTATTTTTTAATCGGAAAGAAAAGGACTGTTTTAAATAGATATTTGCTGCTGATTACTGCGTTGTATTGATTGACCATATTTCGTATCAAAATTCTCATTAACGGCAACGTTGGTAAAAATAGCTATTGTATTGTTGAACAAAATAAACTACTAATTATGGTATTTAAATTTTACAAATAATACATTTTGAGAATGGCAAGAAATAATAGTTTTCTTCCGCTACAGGAAACCAACTGGATTCAGCTCAAGAATGCAGTTAAAGGTGAAAATTACGAGGAGCGGTATACCGCACTTGTTACTATTAAGGATTCAATTATAGGGAGCAACAAACAGAAGTCTTTACTGATTTCTCATGAACTTGTTCCAGACATAATTCAAGTCTGCTGTGAGGATAACACCACTAGTAAAATAGAGGCTTTGATTATTATAGGTAATCCCTGCCATGCCTATGTATATATATATATACCCATACGCATATATGTATATATATATATATATATATATATATATATATATATTTACGCCAAATATGTACGTATATATGAATGTGTGAAGTATGTAAATCAAATCGGGAAGAAAGAAATCTTTCCAAAAAAAAAAAAAAAAAACATAACGAAAGTGCTTCAACCTAGATTGTAGTTAAAGGTTTTTTTTGACGTAAATGCTGCGTTGGTCAACAAACCTCTGTGCCATTTGCCCTTTGATAAGCTTACATGAGTTGGACTTTTAGTGCAACATCTTAAGTTTAAACTGTAAATTGCTTCAAAGGGCGATAGAAAATATCGAGGAGAATCTAAAGATAAATTGGCGCTAAATCGATAACATTAATGAGAGTGAACTTACTATGTATTAATCAACAAGTGGAAAAATTATAAGTCATCATGATTTCGCGACTCATTTAAATTTCATAAAAAAGTCTTGGCAATGAAAACGTTTTGAGACCTTGACCATGAATTATTTTGCACAACTTAATACAAGGTTAATAAGAGTTATGATCAGGTCCGATTATTCTATATTAACCGTAAGGAGTGAAGTATATATATTTATATGTAATTAACGAAGACCGAAGATGATGTCTTCGATCTTATCGAAGATGATGTCTTCGATCTTATGTATGTGTTGTATTGGTAGAATTTTCCGTTAACGCAAATATGTAAGATTTAATAAAAATTAATAGGTGATGTTGTCAAATAATTCTGGTGATGTTATCTATTTGCCAAATAAGAGTACGCTTTAAAACAGATGAAGACACCTCAGGATTTAGCAAGAACTTATAAGTTTGCAGCAGCGTTAAACGCGAAGCATACAATACAACAAGTAACTATTTAGGGAATAAACGTGAGCTTACCTAATTTTTTTAAAAAAATCCTCACATACTTATCCATTTATCATGTAATGTGCGCGATTGAATTGGCAACTTATTTAATCCTGCAAGTCTTTTTCTTTTTTTTTTAGGTTCACTAGCAAAAGGCACAAAAACTCATGTAAAAATACTGGTGGAGACATATAATATTATATCAATACTTAAGAAGGAATTGACCATCGAGAATAATAATATGATCTGCGTTGAAATTTGTCTTAGTGCACTTTGTTCCATATCGGAGCATGATTACGTAACCGCTGAGCAGTTTTTTGGTGATGATGTCAGTATTTCACACTTTCTAGGTGAGTAAGAGCTAAATATGTCTGTAAAAACACGTTTTGATCCTAATCAATAATTTATAATTGTTTTCTGTTTTGTTTTTTGTTTTGTTTTTTTTTTTTTTTGTTTTTTTTGTTTTGCATTAGCTTTAACATCATTTATGGGCAACTCGCTGAAATCGCAAATTTATATAACGACCATATTGTGTTCTCTTTGCCAATCCAAAAAAGATCAATTAAGTTTTTTAAATGCCGGTATAATACCAATCCTGACCCGCATAATTTCAATGGAGAACGAGCCTGTTCAAATACCGGCTTTAAGATGCTTATGCTGCATGTGCTTTGCAAATAGATCCGTTTCAGACATCATTTGCGTCACAAGGTATTTTCCAAATAAAATGATACCGCGCCGAGCGCACAATATATTTTACTTATTTCAGTTTTCAAGGCAAATCGCTTACAGACATTTTAAATTGTTTAATGTCTCGCTCCTTTTCTCCTAATATTCAACTGGGAGCAGCTCGGTGTATGACTTACATATATCGATCTGGTACTCTTCCTTCAACGGACCTTAGAATTTTGCACAGAACTTTACCTTGTTTAGTAAGGCTGTGTTCAGAAGATTATAGACAAGAAATAAGAGCTTCAGCAGCGGAAACATTGGCGATACTCATTGAGGTCGTAGTTTTAAATTGCTTATCTTTTCTCTATTCATTGATAAAACATATTGAACTCTAGGTGGACGCTAAGCTTCAACAAATCGCTGCTATCTGCAATCATCTTCTAAAATCTCTATTTCAATTGATAAAAATAAACGAACCACACGTAAAGCAAGCAGCATTAAAATGTTTGGCAGCGTTGGGTGCTAACGATGAAACAATACGGAAAAAAATTATCGACATAAATAGTCTTGTGGATGGCATATTGCAAAGCTTAAATGACTGGGAAAGTCAGGTATTTGCGTAATATTTATTAAGGCAATTAATGCAATTTAACGTCAATCTACTCTGCTTTTGCTAGGTTAGAATTGCTTCTATTCGATGTCTTCATTCGCTGTCACGTTCTGTTCAACAACTGCGAACGACTTTTCAGGTAATTTTTCGTATTGTTGTGATACTATTGCCACAACCCAATAAAGTCAGACATTGCAGCTCTTAAAGTACGAACATAAACTAACTAAAATCTTTTGTTTCTATAATATTCTAATAATAATAATATTCTATATAATATTGAGTTGGTTATTATAAATGTCGGCTGTGAGAAAAGAAAATGGACAAAGTCATTTGGCTAGCATGTCCTCATATTTTCCGAAAAAATTATTTTTCAGAAAATATTCATACTTTCAATATTTGGAAATTTTTTCTAAATCATTTTTCAAATTTTTGTTTTTTTCTATGCCGCGGTCAAAAAGCCACCCGGTTAGTTTGCACCAGGATATTAGATTGCTACCCCTAAAGAATACAAAAATTTTTTAATAGAGAGTAAAGAAATTTTGATTTTATTGTTCGAAATATGGAGCGTTTTCAAAAATTTCGGACAAGATTACCTCAAATTGCAGCGTAGTGAAGTAGACGGCTTTATACAACAATTTTCACACTTTGACTAGCAAGCCTGCTTAACACATACTAGTTTTTGCACGTGATGCACTGGCGACTGTGTCGTACACCTCAGTTTCTTGCCCTCACGACGCATGTAAGATTTGCTGTTCTGTTCAATTCGGCCAGTAGCATCTCGCTCTGGTTCATCGTTTGCGGCGAACCCTTCACCTATATAGTAAAGATTGGCTCTCCTGCCGTTATTATTACATTACGAAGCTTAATAGCAAAATTCGGAGCAATACGTGTCCAAAATGCATTCAATTGTTGACTTGAAATCTGCCAGCAGCTACCGGGTTTTGGGATCGGGCCGTTATACGTGGGATATAAAGTTCTTCTTCCAAATGCTTTAGAAGACATGTGCAGCGAGTCTTCCGAATTTTTCCCCATACGTAACACATGTACAGCGAGAACCGCTGTATTAGTAAGGTTGAAAAACCAGAACCATGTGGCCCGCGATTTGTTCTCTTTTTATAGGTGTATTGACATAGCATTTTTGACCTTGGTTTTATTGTAATACATAATGATTTCTGGTCTTTCTTTTGGCCAAGTCACAACATTGTTATTCTGCTGTATTCTTGACAATTGAACCTCTGTCTTATTTTTGGCAACAGCCTATGACACCGAAGCCTCATTTGATTATGCGAGTCGTAGTGATCTACGACTCAATGAGAAGTAATTGATTTTTCTTCTACGCAGCTTCCATATTACGCTTCACTTTCAAGCATAACTTCACCGTCTACACTTTTTTTATTTTCTTTTCTCTTCTGCTCTCTTTCATTAATAATTTCGGAAATAATGGAGTGTACATACGGTTTTTTGTACTCAAAATACGTGCAAAATATGAATGGGTTTCGGAACTTCATGTATATAAAAAGCTTTGGACTTGCAATAGTCAGCGGAATAACTCTTAACTGTAAATATTTTTCGAAAATGTCATTTGAATAAATTGAACATGATTCCTAAACTGATTTTAATATTCAAAAATCATCAAGTCTTTAGATAGAGAGACTAATGAGTCATGTTTATTAATAAATTTTAATTAAAGAAGATTAATCGTGAATTGTTAGGCAAAGCGTTAAAAATTAATGAGCATGCAAATATATAACAATATATATAGGCATATATATATAACAATGTATATATTTTGAAATGAAAAATGAATTGTTTAGAAAAATCGTATTTATTATTAACGATATGTATTGCCGCTATTTTCAGGATCATTCAATTTGGGAACCACTAATATTTATAATGAATAACGAGGCCTCTACGGATTTTTTAATCGCAGTGACTGCAACAATTTGCAATTTATTATTGGAATTTTCTCCCTCAAAAACACCACTCATAGGTTCGGGAATCATTGAGAAGCTATGCCAGTTTACAGAACATGAGCATCCTTCCTTACGGCTAAATAGCATATGGGCTTTAATGAATCTTACATACCAGTCTGATGATAGCACGAAAACCAATGTTATAAATACGATAGGTATAAGAAGAATTTTGGATTGTCTCAATGACTCGAACCCTCTGATTGTACTAAAATCATTGGGTTTATTGAGAAATATTCTCAGCGAAGCTCATCAAATCGATCCGATTATGTCCACGCATGCTAAGGAGATAAATGATTCTTTATATGTGATATTAGATTCTGCTACATCAGCGGGGATAAAAGAGCAGGCACTCTGCGTGATTGGTGGTGTTGCAGCTGAAAGCCATCAAAAAGATTACATAATAAACGATGAGCGGCTTCTAAAGCTTATTGGGGAGCTTTTGGTAAGTACGCAATGAAATGCTTATATAGTTTTTGATTAACAAATCAAATTTTATGTTTGCCACCGGAGAATGGAAGGAGGATGTCTCACGATAATACTTATATTTGACCATAACATTCTGAGTTGACTTTTCTATGTATTAAACTGGCTGAAAAAGTGTTAAATATGTGTTATCTTAAGCATACGTCCGTTACCTTTGACAGTTGTTTAATGTAACAGGCATTACTTTTATGCTGAATACATTACATTTTCATATAGATCGATTATATGCCTTTTCGGTAGATTGTTTGCATATATTGATTAGTTGCTCACATTATTTTTCGTCCTTAATCTAACAGACTGAAAGCCTGTTGTTTGCTTATAATTTTAATGTTTCTTTCTTGAACTTTTGCTATTTTTAAGAGCTTCAATTTTTTTCGGACGTTTTGAATAGTCGTCTTGTATTTGTATGTTACCCCACGTACTTGTTAAGTGTTATCTTATATATGTGTGAACGGTGTTGGTTAACAGTGGTTTGCTATCAAGCATTAGCAGAAATCTTTGTTTCAACAAACAAAAAGATCTTGAATTCATGAATAACTTAAAAAAAAAAAAAGCATTCAAACGAGCCTAAAAATGAGTTCGCAGGCTGTTGCAACACGTTGTGCTTTAAGATCGATAGAAATGACTCTTATCAAGAGCTTTTTAATATTTCAATATCACATTCCTTTGGATGTTCAAAAGAAATTTCTTGCTTATTCTGCCTGATGTAATTTGAAGTTTCTTCAACATCAATAGCCATTCAATTATCTTTATAGATTAATTGTTCACACATTTTCGTGAATCTGTCTCCTCCTCTCTTTCCCTCTCTCTCTCTTTCTATTGATGACACTTTTGCAGACCTGTCACTGTTAGTGACGATAGACATATTTGCCCGCATGTGCCATGGTGTCTTTACAAAGACTTTTCATATTAATAAGTTGTAGAAAACATTGATATTAGTCACTCAGTAAACATCAAAATACATAATAGCAAACAGTGTGTATGCCATCAAATCATTTCAAATTCATAGCAAGTCTACATTTTCCAAAATAACCTAATAATATAACATTAAGTTGTTCACATTAAGTGAATGCTATAAAAGTTAATATTATTTATATTTGATTTTTTGCAGTTTCATCCCGACAAAAGAATACAAGCCGGATCGCTATACGTTATTAGCAGTATCGTCCATCGTAAAGACATATGGTCGGATAAGAGCTCCTTAAGGCTTACAAATTTAAATGTCTTAAGAAACGTTCAGGAGCTAAATAAAACAACTGAAAATGTACAAATTAGCAATGATTATATTAGTCGAACATTAAAGCAAATTGTTGTCAAATGTAAGAGTATGTATCCAGATATTACCAACTAGTTGTAATGTTAGCAAATATCCATTTATTTAATATATTATGAACAATCCTTCTTTCAATTCGTTATTCGTTTAGTTCCTTATGTGTACTCAGGTTTTCTTATTTACTACGCATACCACAAGCAAAGGATCGAAATATATACTTATTTGGTAAATTCTTTTGTGACACGGAAGAATCGATAATTTCGATTACTCGTGAATGTGACGGAATTCTGAGTTCACGCAGACGCTATGTCTCTGCGTATTTGCTTTTCTTTATCTGAACTATATCTTCCAATTTGTACAATTGGGCAAAATTGGGGAAATGCCGCCGTTCGTCCGTCAGCCATCTCTAGTAAATATTCTTTGAAATTATGTTTTAATAGCTGTTCTTTTCTTTTGATATTGTGTTAATATAAATATACATGTATTAATTATGTACAGTGAGTGCATTTGTCAATTGAATTCAATTTGATTAGGAAATAGCAAAAAATGATTGCTATTGTTTAATAATCCTGGTATTTAATCTTTTCGGGAAACTACTTTTCGATGAATGTTCGCTAAGAATGTCGGCTAAGAAACCCCGAAACCTGCTAACGGAGCAGGTGACGTACAAATAACAATAACAACGAGTGATCTGTGCATTTCATATCATCGAAGTCATCGAAAAGTCAACATACTAAGTTTTTTTTTTTTTTTTTTTTTTTTTTTTTCAGTTAGATAGTGTTAACGACTGTGAGCATTTCTAGAAAATATTAGTCATGATGTTTAATTGTAGTCATCGAGCATCAAAACATATACAAAAGCAAATCTAACAGTGACAGCGCAATTTTCTTCTTGAAAATGATCGGATTAGTGTTTGTGAGAAATAGGCCGCTTTCTATTTAATTCGAAATACACTGGTACTGAGTCATCAAATGGAATGAACAATGTGTACATTCCGATATCCAATGCGCAAATGCCTTGAGATCAAGTGAAACATTGCCATCGTCAGTGACGTTGAACATACATGACGCGCATCTGGAGAGAGAGGGAGATAGAAGAGTTTCGAGCCAGTTGAAATCATTCCTGAGGAACTCTGTCAACGCAATTCGATCGCAATTACGCCGATTTGCAAGGAAAAAACGACTGTCTTGTGTATGAAGACACTCGGGGCCAGTAAGTGCCAGCAGCACTGAATTGGAATGTGGTCGTGACTAATAGTTTATTGGAACTGTGTATCTATACTCTTTTGACGATACTCAAACTACACAGAAGTGGGAAAACCAAATAATTTTCCGCATGGGATTTACATTCTCCTAAAAAGGCGGCAGAAGCGCCCGAGGCAAAGGTGTAGTTGGCGATTAGAATAAAATGTTTCCTATCAATCTATTGAAAAAGCACTTCTTCCAATAAATTATTTCCAAACCTATTTGAACATTTTGCGGGGCACGAGCAATATCAAAATAAGAAAACGTTGTCAATAATTTATTCCGTTTTATTTATTGCTATAAAAGCAATTGGAAATAAACTGCGTGAGACCAAGTATTGGGCTTGGTTACTTCTAAGAGGGATCGAAATGATTACAAAGAGTGAGAATGACCAGAAATACCAAGATTAGAGATCATAGCTTCCAAATTTTTTTGAACAATCAGCCTTCACTTGCCAGACATCGTCTGTCTGTCTTGAATGGGCTGTTGTTGATGAGAATAATTAAAATTTTTTTAGTAAGTTCTAATTCAAATCTAAATTTTCAAAATCAAATTAAGAATTATTATGCTGTACTTTAGACTTAAATCCTACAGATTTTAAAAGGTGTCAATAGATGAAGCCGTTGGCATATGCCACGTGATTGGCTTAAGCTGTACCACTATTCTATAATTTGATACGTAATCTGATAAGTAAGTGCTACCCTATTTACAAGCGAACAAGCGAGCGAGAGTTTGAGAATCGCAACTGACTGACAACTGATATATATAGTTCTATCCGTATATCGTAAATTTTTAATCTCTAGCTTTTAAGAACCTTTTGCAGGTTTACTTAGAACAAATAGCAAAGCGAAGGTGCGTCTTTGGTTAGTTGAATCTGGATGGAAAGAATTTAACCAACACAAATTACGAAATAATAAATATTTTTCGCTCCTTCCGAACGTGTGAACCTTAAGGAATAGCAGAGCTTTTTCTCGATAGAATTTTCTTTCACTTTGCCTACTGATTTGGGTTGAAGTGAATCATATATGGATTGGGAAAATTATGGAAATATTCTCATTATTTCCCTTCTTTCCGTTGCAAAGATATACGATAGTATTGAAAACGGTACATTTGATGTGAGGGTAGACGCAGCCATTAAAACGAGGCGTTCTTTATATGAAGCGTTGGACGTTGGACGGTGAAAATTGTGTATGAATATTTATTTCATTTTTGGCTTATTACACCCATCACCTAAGGATGAGGGGTATATTCACGGCCAGAAGCAACTTTCAATCACCCGACAAGCTTTGTATATTCTAGATCAGCATCAAATCCTAAATCGATTTAAGCATGTCCGTCTATCCGTCTGTGTAATATCGGTTGTAAACATTCTCCTGATTGCAAAAATGAAGCTATTGAATATGGGCCAAATCGGCTGAGAATATCTCCGCTCTTTAAAGGAAGTGAAAGATTGCTTTTTTCCTCGTACACTACAGCAGATAAATCTATGAAAAAAATTCGAATGAATATGCATGATTGTTTTAGCTCAAGGAAGAACGTTATTGAAAATGATTCGGATCGTTCCACTTTTTCAAAAACTTCTCATATAACGCGTTATTTTGAAAAGGCGTCATATGGAAAAAAATTGCAATTTTCAAAATTTTTCGACAAAACTCTCTCTGTAATAGTATATTGGCATTCTAAATTTAATTAATGTTTTGAACTGTCTCTGATATAATCGTTCCTACGGAAACTGAATTTTCACATAGCAAAAAGATATAAATTTTAATATTTCATGATGAAAATTACTTCGTAATAATAAATTGACATTGAACCATCAACAGACGTAGATTAATCTTACCGAATTTGGAGCTCGTAGGTGTATTTTTTCATTTTTAACATTTTATGATGAAAATTGGTCCATAGTATCCACGTAGCAAAAAAAAAAAAAAAAAGAATGAACGGCAGGAAGTTTGGATTAGATAAATCTATATTGCAGGGGTTTCCTTGAAAAGCCGACTCTTATACGGAAAGAAAGTCTAGTTTATAGTTGTTTATGAAGAAAACTGAAAACTAACGATTTTAGGAAGTAAATTAAGTTTACTAGACTTAGTTGCTTGCGTCATGTGATATTATGGGCATCCTGCAATATGCGGGCTTTCATGAAAAATATGCCTTTGCGTGAAAATAACTGCAATTTTTGATGTCTTATTAGTAAAACGAGTAAATAACTGCATTAGACAGAGTGTTGTAGGGTATGTAACGGCCGGTCTTACCCGATTATATATACTGTTGCTGTTGTCGTTATGTTGAAAATGCTTATTATTGCACTTTGTATCATTTTATTCCAAATTTTATATAATTTTGCTTTTATTTGCGTTTATACGATTTTGCTGTCGATTGTATCGCGTTGGTTGTTTATGAAACAAACAAATGTCAAGTTTGCCGCTTATTTTTCCTTCGAATGTCGAAAAACGAAAGTCATATATAACATGCAAAACTAAATGACTTTCAAGTTTCCCCGTCGAAGCGAAAGATACTTAATCAAAAAATAGTTAACGAGGAGGCTGAAAATCAGCTCCCGCCTTTGCATTCAGCTGGTTATGCCAAGTAGCTGAATACAATAGCGAGAGTTAAATTTTTCATAGGTGATTAGCCCTCACTACCCACTAGATTTGCAATTTTATCTTGGCAAGACATAAATCTCGGCAACGTTTGGAAAATTATCCAATTTCTTTTCGTCGAACCAGATGAGCTTTGTTTTTACGCCAATGAACCGATAAATAAATGACTTGCCATTTTTTGCTATGAAGCGAAACCAAATAGTTTTCACAAGACACTTTTACGTCTCGTAAAAGTGACCGTTTGGTGTAGTTTTTGTGACGGCGACATTGTCGGTCCTTATTTATTTGAGAATGGGAATAAAGGTCCCCTTACCGTAAATCGATGTAAATATATTTTTATGATGTGGATGATGGAATGCGGCGACGGTACGTGCAACGTCGTTCACCGAACAATCAATTTATTACGTGATACGTTTATTGATGTGATGATAAATTCAAAATATTATCAGTATCGAAACGGGGTGTGGTTATAACCTAACACTTTCGCATTCGTTTTTCCTTTTTTCTTTCATTACTTATGGGATTATTTGAAATTGTTGATCTACGGCAATAAATCAGGTTCTCTTTGTGCATTAACAGCGAATATGGAACGCCGTATTGGTGAACAATGGATTCAAAAATTGCATGTAAATTTATCGGATTTGTTCCCGAAAGGAGGGCTATGACGGCTTGAAAAATTTATTTACTTTTCTCATTTTTTTTGCGTTTAACCCGCTGACATATGTGTACAAACGGATGAAATAAATATACGAATATTTCATTTATTAAGAATATTCATTAATTAAAAATATGTATTAAATAAGTGATTGAAAGAATTTCTTTTAATTGCAATGTTTAATTGTTACGTCTTTCATTTATGCATTTTTCGGTAGGGTTTCGTTCTCCGAGATGGAAACATGAGCTGATAACAAGTTTCTGAGCCCCTCGAGCGAAATATCTATAACTATTCGCCGTTCATAATTCGAAGTTCGAGTGAGCTGTTAGTTATTGAACGACTTTAGTTACTAACGGTTCATTAAATGATTGAAAGCGTGTAGAAAACAAATAAGTGAAATGAAAACGAAATATAAATAAATAAATAAATGTATAAATAAATACTTTTGTTGAAAAGATAAATAAGTAATTGTAACTGGAAATCAAATAAATTCAATATAACACCCTAACAGTAAATCAGCAGAAAACACCCGTTATCAGTGTGAAATATAATGATTGAGTAATTTGAAGTGTTTGTCTTAAGACATTAAGTATTTATGAATTCGACAAGGGTTTCTTTCTTTTCCTCTTATCCGCCTCTTATAACAAATCGTACATTTTTTCACCCTTCAATTTGTTTTGCTAAGATGTACTTTCGAAATTTAAAACAATGACGCTTTTCAAGTTCTTACCCTGCAATGCTGAAGTGTGCGCAAAACAAGAAAGCAAAGCCTTATATGTTAACAATTTGCAAATATGCCTGAATATAATTGCGATTTATCAGAAGTTACGCCCACTTTTCGTAGAAATGTAAAATTGTCGATTTTTGTTCCGACATCGTCTATTCTCAGCAAATTAATTCCCTACACAGAGGCGTAGTAGTGATTGCGCAATGGGCTCGCTTAGATGGTTAAGTTAGTTTGCCTTGAGCAAGTTATCATTCTAACCTTAGATTTATGCTTGTAGTCAGACGCAACCATTTCGCGTGCACTCACTTTTTGCGTTTTGCATTTTTTGTAAGGGGAGGGTGGAGATTGGAAGGAAGTTTCAGAGGTGTATATGAGTTTTTAATCAGAATCAAATTTTGACACAATTTAAGTACGTCCATCTGTCTGTCTGTCTGTCGGTCTATGTAAGGTTTGTAGTGAACATTTTCCTATACGCTCCGTATTTGATAGAAACATTTAAAGTTCTTGTGGTCAAATCGGTCGAGCGAAACACCCACAACGCAACGTAAGATAAGAACATAGTGCAATGAATGGGTGTTTTGCTCATTACTCATAAACTACAACAATAAATATTTCCATATTGTATTTTAATAGGAAAATTCAGAAATTATTTGAATTACTTGATGTATAAAAGTGTTGGACATTAAAGATTCGACCATAGCCGCATGTAACTTTCTTGCTTGTTTAATATTGGAGATAGTAAGCGTATGAAGAAGGACACAGTATTCAGTTTACAAAGTTGATATGTATATATATGAAAGAAAAATTGCGAAAACATTCAAATCAATTCAAGATTTTATTTAATTCGTTTTTTTTTTTTTTTTTTTTTTTAATATTTCATCACTTAAAACGAGCTTGGATTAATTCGATAATTTGAGTTGATTTAACTTTATCCAATCCTCGTTTTTTTGTTGTAATCGATAAGTGGCGTTGTTAGGGCGCATAAATTGCGATGGATAGATAAGTAGAGCTTAACACATTTGCTTGGACTTGATATTCGATAGATCTAGTTTAAAAATGAAGTTTATTAATCCACTAATATACAACAACAACAACAATAACCGTATAATGATAAACGTTAACAAAAATCGAAAATTTCAACACATTTTGATCCCGAAGTTGCGATGTATTCCAAGCTTCTGCCATGAAATTACGATCGAACGACACTGTTAAGACTTGTGCTGCGTTTCTTCTTACATCGCCTAATCCCACTTTCTGGAATTTGTTAAAGTTTTCAGAAAGCTGGAATGACGTTATGTGTCAGGCGTGTGCTACAAGATCGACCAAATGACCTGCAGACATGTTGATTGCACAAGTGCGCTCAAATCGAAAAATAGCCGCGTCTCTCTATATATGTACATATTTTTCTGTCAACGCCCTGCTAGACGCCCTGAGCGACTATTGTTTTCGTTATAATTAAAATCAAGAGAAAGCAAAAATGTAGCAAGAAGATTGTCTGTCCTTTTTATCGTAATGACCTTATAACTCAAAAAAAATTTATATAAATATTAAAATATTATTATTCAAGGACTTTTAGTTAAACAAAAACAAAAAACAAAAAAAAAGAAGAAAATTATTAAAAAAATCTCTGAAACCAATGAAGAAAGCAAATAAATAACAAAGTTTGTTTATCAATCAATAACAATCAGTCAATAACAACAACAGCAACAATAACAACAATAACAACAATAGCAACGACAGCAACAACAAGAACAACAAAAACAACAACAGCAGCAGCAACTTTTATTAACTTCCACCGATGATATGATAATGATAAGCAGCTTGAACGCTATTTGTATTCATGCGAGTATATGTGTATTTATTTATCTAGTGGTGTCTACCGGCCGTATTAATTGCTTTAACGATTACATTTATTTGCTCACATTAAATAATTATTTATTTTACATTCATTTCAACTTACATATGTACATTATTAATGAAACAATTAATTTGAAATTTCTTTCAGGAGTATTTGTTTTCTTCTCTTTCCTGGCGAAGTTGCGCGTTCTTAAGTATTTGCAATGCTTTCGTTCGTGATGTGTAATTTAAAAAAATAAACGAATAAATAATTACTTTTTATCATAAAAGAACAATTTTTTTTTTTTTTTGAAAATGAATTCAATCTTAGACGATTCCAATGAGAATATCGCCCGTCTTAGTAACGAAAATCGTCACGATACCTTGATCAATGAGAAGAAATGGGAATGGGGCTTTTTAAGGGTGAGTTCTCAGCAATAAAATCCATATAATAAGAGAATGGACAAATATTCAGTTTGTATCGTGGGGGAAGAGGGGACTCTGAGCATTGCTCAACCAAGTTATAAGCTATCTGTAGAACTGCTATCTAGAACTGTAGTAGTCAGACGAAGCAATGTGTGGTCATGTCAGCTTAAGGCTTGCAAAGTTTGCTCGACAGGTTTTTCGATAAACGATCTAACATCGCTACGATGAGTAATCAGTTCAATTCGTATTTTGTGGCTTGTGAAACGTTCTCACATCTCTCAAACGCAATGCCTCCCTAGTAAATTCTTCTTGTCTTGTGTAATTATCGCTCTTCAAAGAGGTGCACAGATTCCTTATGCACCGCCTTAAATCGTTATAACTAGCACTTGGTTAATGTCAGTACTATTTTTCATCAAATTAAGATCGAAAAGTTATACACGAAAATGAGCCCAAAATAATCCAAAACTTTTATCAATGATTTTTGAGTTTCTCAATATATACGTCTTGAAGACAGGGCGTAACCATTTTTTTTCTCTTATACCTTACTGAGATATTATAAATTTTGGCCAAGATGCACTTAACTAAACGAGTGCAGTGAAATGTGGGAAAAACAAATTTGCATTATTTCCACAGCTTGTACTATTGCATAATGACATGATGAAATTCGAGGATTTGAATTTGAAATCCTTAACAAAAAAAAAAACTAGAACTGATCGTAAAGCACGATTTTAGAAGGAACAAAGTAATAACGGACACGGTTATGAAAAGGCCTTATTATTAAGGTTTTGTCGTTTCTTCATTTCTCATCGTCGTGTGATTACTTACAGGTAAATTTTACAGACGATTCCGACACTTTCACATAAACTAGTACTTCGAAACTGTCACTTGCCGTAGGTAAAACTTTGAAGCGATTTCGAAAATATTCAAAAGTGCTTCATACGATCTGAATCGATTCATAATTTGATACATTGATACATGTATGAAGAGCAATTGATTGCTCAGTTGATTGCTACGATATGCTGAGAAAAGGTTAGATTCGTTGAGAAAATGCGGATTCTAAATATTCGATCTCAGTATATATTAAGTGCCATCTATTGCAGTCAAATGTATGTAGGCGGGATAGTGCTAGTTATTAAAAAGCCAATTTATGGTTGGATATAATTTTTTTTCTTGTTGTTTCCATGACAGGGCGTAACAACAACACTGGTCGACAATTACTGGCCGATCACCGAATCAATATTGCATATATGGTTAATGATGTCGTTAACTCCCACTATATTTTTTTGAGTATGAAATTCGATCCAACAAAAGTTTGTTTCAAAATAATTGAACTTAGGGCGAAAGCTATCTTTATTTCGCAAACCAGTCTTTGATAGGCAAAGGGAACAATCTTCCAATACTTAAAACTTAGTACTTGACCAAAAATCCATAGTGCTTTCAAATGAAACTGCGTGGAACGAAAAAGCATACTAACACTTGCTGATAAAGAAAAAAAACATCGCAAATTTAAACCATAGGGTCATTGAGTTTTAAATGTTAAACGCTTTGCGTCTCAGGTCAAACCTTGTTATTCTTAAAAAGAAGACAACGCAGGTAGTGGGCCTTACTTTTTTCTTTGATAGCGTTCATAATGGATTTAAGCAGATCGATTCTTATGCTGGACACATAATTTATGATTCTTCTTCTTTTTCAGAATCAGTGTCGCAATTTAGAATTGGAGCAGTTCTATCAATCTTACATGCAACGTTTGCGCGTCAGTTATCTATCGTTATTCATCTTTATCGAGCTGTTAGTAGTAGGCGTTCATTCTGTCATCTTGCTTGCTACCATACCCGTAAGTGGTTATAATAATTGTTCATTGTTCATTGTTTTCAACAATTGACGCAATTTATAGAATCTTGAGAATGTGTCAGCGGACATTTTTGCTTATATTATATCAGCTCTATTGGTTTGGGCGATATTGGCTTTAAATTTTCGCAATGAATTGGTAAAACGTTTTAGTTGGATTATGTACGTAACATCCTGGTTGGCTGTAGCGCTGCTAGCAGGTACCGATATCGGGGTTTCCATATATCATGCTGTCATAAATCTTGATTTATTGAGACCAGCGTTCGGTAGCTATATTCTATATGCCGTATATATATTTATGCCCTTACCTGATAATGCGCATGCATCTCTGTTGGGTACCTCTGTGACATTGTCTTATCTTATCGATTATGCATTCGTTACGTACCGCAAACATGCTAATGGATCCGGCGGATTAGATTTCATAAAACTAATAACTGAAACGATATTTTTGATCTCCATAAATCTATTGGGTATACATTTTCGTATGATGAAAGAGATAGCAATACGTACAACATTCCTAGATCGACGGCAATATGTCGAGGAGAATTTAATGCTACGATATGCCCGAGATGAAGAGGTGCGTTCAATTTTTAACGTGAAAAAAATTGCATATTTTAAATTTTAGTTCTTATGTCTTAGAAAAGTTTATGGCTAAGTATAATACCAGCTCAGATAGCTAATAAGATCGAACAGGACGTCAAGGCTCGCGTGGAACATATACGAGCTAGAAAGCAACGTCTCATCTCGCAAAGTAACAATGATGCTAAAATAGAGTCTAATTTGAGTAGAGTGTAGGTTTTTACTGAAAAACCCAAAATTGTTTGTTAAAATATCATTAGTTTTTGTATTTAAACTCTAGACATAGTCCAACGATTTTGAAATACTGGCGCCAACCTGACACGGAGTAAGTACTGTTGTATAAACAATTAACGTCCACATCGCTCGTCAGTTATTGTGTTTTATTTAGAAAACTTTTCATTGAACCTCACGATGATGTTACGATTCTTTATGCAGACGTTGTCAACTATACCTATTTGACGACAACTTTAGATGTGAAAACTTTGGTGGAAACTTTGCATGATCTATTTGTGAAATTCGACACGGCCTCTGAGGTTAAACAAAAGCTATAGGGCATCGATTCTTTTACTCTACTGAAGCAATTTATTTTCCTAGGAATACAACGTGTTGCGTATCAAATTTCTGGGCGATTGCTATTATTGCGTGGCAGGAGTTCCACTACCTAATGAGTATCATGCCAAATGCTGTGTGGACTTGGGTTTACGTATGATTAAAGATATACGTGATGTAAGGTATTTAAACTATATTTAAATAACTTTGCGTGTAACTCGTAAGATTTTCCTTTTATATATATGTATGTGTATTTCTGTTTTTCTTTCGCTTCTAGAACACGTCGTAAATTAAACATTGATATGCGCATCGGCGTGCATTCTGGGAGCATTTTATCCGGCGTAATTGGGGCCTGCAAATGGCAATACGATATATGGTCGAAAGATGTCGATATTGCTAATCGCTTGGAACAGACTGGAATAGCGGGACGGGTGCATGTTAGCGAAGAAACCTTAAAGCAATTGGATGGCGAGTACATGTACGAGGAAGGTACTCCGCAAGCTCGTACCGATCCGGTACTCAAAAAATTCGGCATAAGATCATTTTTAATTAAACCACCCAAGGTAATTAAACAGAAAGATACTAAATTCCGTTTGAGTTGTATTTTGCATACGCGCCACGATTTCGTGTTAGCAGTGCTTTGAAATCTTGGAGAGCGTGATAGCTTTGCTTATCAGCAAATATCTCTGATTAGTAGATTAAATTGAACAAGCTATGAGATGCCCAACAGGGCAAATTAGTGGAGATAAAGTCTCCTATTCTTGTGGATTATTATTCCTACTTGTATCCGCAAGCAATTTTTTCTTAGTACGTTTTTTTAAACGACTAATCACTTTGGGGGTGTCACCCATTCGTGTAAAACGGTGATGATCAGAAAGAAGTAAAAAGTAAATGTGCGCCCAATGGCTTTACCGACTGAGCACTCACTACAGTTACGATCAAAGTAAGCTGTAGCGCACTTGAGATTTGAACACTAAGTTGCTATTCGCGATTCTTATTTGCTAGGCGACTTATGCGGACTTACCATCCGATAATTACTTTGAAATTCTGTTCGCAATATCGAGAAATAAGAAGAAAAAGTTATTTGCGCTCTGAACAGCATTTTTTCGTATCCATCCAATGAAAGCATTTTTAAAATATTGCGATATGCATTTCGTTCATAACTACAGATATAGTTTGATCGTATAATTCTGAGAACTTTCGATTTTCCTAAAGAGTTTTTATTTAGTCTTTCATCTCTGATACTACAAACGATCGTCAAAGCAATTTGCGATCTCAGAAAGGCTAGTCGAACGGCCTCTTAGGTATCGTCCTACGATCGATCTGCTATTTCACCTTTTTCTCTTGAGAATCATTTGAAATTTAAAAATACAAAAAAGTTTTATTACAACACTGTTGGATTACACGCTGCAACAATGTTGTCATTCGCTAAGAACACTTGGAGAAATTAGTTTAATTTTGCAATATATTTGGTTTTTGTTTAGAAAAAAAGTCTTTATTTTATTTTCTTCATATTCTTATCGGTAGTAGGTCCCCTTAAAATTCAGACACAGAAGCGTCTGTATCTTTCGTAACTTGTTGTATTGTCAACAAAATAGTTTTACTTTCATCACATTCCGTTACATTCGAGTGCGTGTCTTACTCCTGCTTTAGCGCAACCATGTTAGGTTCTCAATAGAGCTGAGGTCAGGCAACTGACTCGGCTATTCGATGACACTCAAGTTAGCCAGTGGCATATTTTCTTCGGCATATGGTAGCAATACGGTTTGTTCCAAATCTATCCACGATGTTTTCTATGAGATATATCGAATCTAGAAAGCAACCCCATACCATAAGATTTCCTCCGCCATGTTTTCTTTTTTTCTTTTAAGTAAATCCTTTTGACCAACGTACATTTCTTCTCGCCTCATCCACAAGCAAATTTATTTTGTTTCGTCGCTTCAAAGTATATTTCTCCACTTTTTTTCGCCTTCTGGTCCGCACGGGCTAGAGAAAACCCTTTTCGTTTTCTTCAAATTAACTTTTCTAAGCACAGGAACTTTCCGGTAGACTGGCACCTAATAGATATCGATGATCAGTTCGGGATGATACAACATTCCTAATTTCAGTAAAAATTCCTCCAGACGACTTGAAGGGATCACATTTTCCTAAAATTATCACGCGATTATCGGGAGCAGGAGAAGTTTTTTCAATTGCTTTGCATCTCTTTTTGCATCCGTGAAGAAGTTTTGTGACCGACCTTGTGATGCGGTAGTAAATTCTTATGTATTGCCCTAATTCTGTAGGTGATAAACAAGCCCTTCTTCTTTTTCTTTTTCGCTGCAATGATGTGCTCGACCCATCCAATATTTAAATTTTTTTATTATAAAAACTAATGCATTTGCATTTCCTTTTCAAGAAACACGATTTACCGTTACAATCCACTTTTACAAAATATTACAAAACAACTTTAAAGGAAACGAACTTATCTCGCTCTTTGCGGGTCTAAAAAACCATTAACGCAAAATAGAAGCCTTCAACTTCTTACTGCAAGAACTTATTTACGTGGGATAGTAAAAACGTTGTGCGAGCTCTGTGGAAGCTATTTTGTGCAATTTCTTTTGCATAGAACTGAAAAATACGCTGTGCGTCTATTTTTCTGATCACTTGCGTGATTCTCTGGGATTTGTCAGCCTTAGCGTAATCATGACTTGAAAACATTTTATATAAATACTCTGTGTGATCTCTCAATTGTGATCTCAAAATTTTCCAATTTAAGAACAAAAGAGAGGAAGAGAAAGAGAGGTAGAGTTTTCGCTCAACAGCCAATGAAGTTTTGTTGGGCTAGTCACCCATAATAGATATAATGAGAGAAATGTTAGCATTTTTTAGTGATCGTGATATAGAAACTGAAATATATATGAACATATATATGTATTGTATATATATGTATATAGAAAGTAAATAGATTTTAAAGTTTCTTTAATTTGTAGTATTCCTCTTACAACGAATTAAGACGACCTTGGTCAGCAATACGTCGTCAGATAGAGCAACGTTTAAAACCAGAATTATCTACAAACTTTATGCAAAACAATATCGAACAATTCAATCAGATACGCACACAAGCTAAATTGGAAATGAGTCGTGAACTGGACAAGATGCCCATCAGTCGAATTCAGTAAATTTAAAAAAAAAAATGTCAAATACGAAAAAAGTGCCGATATTTTATACGAATTTTCTTTAGACTTTGGAAATTTTGTTTTGGTCGCTCGAAGCGTTTAACTCAAGATGAAATGGAGGAGCAAAATTTTCGCCGGAATATAACATCGATGTGTTTGTTTTTCAAAGATTGGCGATGGGAAATGCAATTTCTACGAGAACCGGACGATATGCTTAAGTACAGTGTGATTATGGGCGTCATCATATTTTTGGGTATAATGGCAATACAATCGATTAATAAAATGTAAGTGAATATGTAATAAGAAGGGAATGTCATAATAATTTGTAAGCAAAAATTTCCATTACTATGCGTGCTATGTGGAAAAACACTATGAACAACAGTAAAGGGTGAAAGGTGTATTTACTCGATAGTAGTAAATAAATCTATTTTCATTCGATCCGTAAGGATGACGGAACCTGAATAAGTCCCACGCTCAAGATTCGAATGGAAAGCGAATAAAATTTTGCTACGTCTTATATCTTTTCTTTCATGCATTCAATAATTGATTATTTTTTTTTGCAGTCAATCCACAAACTTTTGGGCCTCGAATGCGATTTACATAGTTTTGATAATAGTTTGCATATTTTTGTCATGGTTTAAAAAGCTGTGGCTTATGTTCTTCGCTGAAACGGACAAAACTGATCCTGAAAATAAAATTTTATTATTTCTCTACGAGACTTCGAAAAGTTTACAAAGCAGTATAATAGCACGGCTCAGCATATACATTCTAATTATAATCATTTGCTGTTCGGCGACATTTATGCAATTGGTATGTGAGTTAAGAGGATTTGTCGAGCGTGAACCAATTGAAGTATGCTTTATTTTCAGTTAGACTGCAGTAATTGGCCCGTTTATGGTTTCGATAATGACGGTAATGATAGCTTAAACTCGCAAGTATTTTCTAAGGATCAAATATGTGACGAAGGATTCAATCCTTGGGTAGGTAAGCTCTAAGAAGTATTGCCTCTGTTTTTTTTAAATTAAATATTTGAATTCTAGGGTATTACCGACAGTTTAGAATTAACCATATGCGTAGTCTTTCTCTTCTCACGTATACCATTTGTGGTAAAACTTGTTATTGGCCTTCTAATATCTTCCATTTATATAGTGATTATATTTGTTAAATACGCTTTAATTTACGAGTCTAGTCCTTCGTCTAACGTGCAATTGCAAGCAGAATATTCGCATGTCTTGGTGATTGTTATAACATTTTTTATTTTTCATTTAATGGATCGCCAAACCGAATTCATATCAAGAGTCGATTATAAGTAAGTCAGTATATGTTATTGGAATGATGCTGAATTCATTTAGATTCCTTCTCAATTATACTCGTCAATTAGTTGGAAACGTCAATTGCAAAAAAAGCAAGAAGATGCCGAGGTAACCAACGAATCAATATCAGTGTTGATTAATAACATTCTGCCATCCCATGTAGGTAAGTGTCGAACTTAATTTTCATGTCATGACATAATCTTACTTAAGCCTCGATGATATTTATATACCATGAATGTTTCAGCGGACATTTATATATCCAGGGAAATGAAGAATGAATTGTATTATGAGGAATACGATAATGTGGCGGTAATGTTTGCCTCGATTGAAAACTACGATACCGAAAACGTTGGCTTGCGAGTTTTAAATGAAATTATATGCGATTTTGACGACGTGGTAACTATTATATAAAAGGATTGAATGATTGATTGCAATCATTTAATATATAATAAAATTTGCAGTTAAAACATTTCGAGTCGGAAGGGGCGTTTAAGATTGAAAAAATTAAAGTGGCAGGCTGGACTTATATGGCGGCGTGTGGTTTAGATTTAGCTCGTTCGGAACATGTTAATACTCAGAATACTTTCCGTAATTCATCATTATTGCCAAACGGACGTAGATCCCATTATAATAATAGCAATTGTAAGTTGCCCGTGATCGCTTGCAAATCCAATTTCGCATTTAAGTTGAGAGAAGTTTTTCATAAAACCATTTAGCAAATCGTTCATCTCAAGAGGTCAAAATAAAAGTGGAATCTTCGGCGAATTCGAGATCCAATGTTAAACGTTCTTCTAGTCAATACGAAGGCCATTCAAATATTAGCAGGAACGCTAAAAATCGTAAGATCAGTAGCCCTCAACAAAGTAATGTTGTTTTTGTAATGGCACAATTCGCTTTGGAACTCATGCGCACTATACACTCTTTCAACATGGAGAATCTGCAATGCGAAGATGGCAATTCTGACCATGGCATGCTACGCGTAGGTTAGTATTTTAGGAACATTACAAACTATTTTTTATAATCTTGAATGTCTTCATTGTAGGCATAAGTAACGGAGAAATAATGGCCGGCGTGGTTGGCTCCTCCAAGCCTCATTACGATATCTGGGGTAACGCTGTAAATATGGCCTCTCGGATGGATTCTACCGGCTTGCCGGGCCATATTCAGGTTACCGAAGAAACTGCCCAAATATTACGGACATTTAACATACAATGCAACTTTCGCGGCCTGACCTACGTAAAAGGCCGCGGTGAGATACCCACATATTTTGTGGGTATAGACGAGAATCTAAATTTTATACCCGATTCAAAAATAAACACCAAAGAACCGAATGTATAAGATATACGTAATTGTTTAACATTTATTTATGTACATATTTTACTTTACTACCAAATTTACTTATAAGACTTGATTGCTTTACCTAACTGAATAAGTTTAGTAAAAAATATTTTTGTTATAGATATGAAAAGCTGTTCTTACTTGTCAACTACAACTACATATAATCATAGCACTTACAAAAAAGTATTCATCCTTCCCTGATATTGGCCAGTCATAGCTTTTTATAAAAGCAATTACTTTCTTATAAATATCAAAAAAAAAAAAAAAAAAAAATCGCGATACTCTGCCTAGAGCGATGTCGTATATAACTCATTCTCAGAAGAATCAAGGTATACTAATCCCCTTATAGTAACCAGAAATGCTGACTGACTGATTGAGCCATGGTCAACCATCTCTCTTTCACAGATTTTAAATGGAAAACTTGAGCTCATATGTTTCGCAAATGAAGGAAAATTATCGTGATTAGTCGCAATGATTGAAAGGTTAAATATTTTTGCAATATAACCGAAAGTTTTAGTACAATCTCTTTTCACATTCATCTATACATCGGACTAAATTCAGAATGAAATGTCCATCAGTATTGTATAAACGGCTACTGCATGCATTTATCCGAATAATACGACCAGAATCCACAAAGAGTATTGTGTACTTCATGCCCACCCTACGCCTCTCATAGAGACTATGTTCATTTTAATTGCCACAATGTCCTTTCCTTGTTTCTTCTTCTTCTTTTTTTTTGTTTTCTTCTTGTTGGCAAACATAACACAGTATCCTATGTATATGTGGGTATCGCATATATATTTTTTATTTATCTCGAATTTTTATTTTAATATTTTGATATTTCGCTTGAATGAATTCACTCAGTGAAGATTTGAAATTTTTTATGTTTGATTTCGAGGTTTTCAAATTTGAAACTGCTAATAGCAGAAGCACAACTGGATTATAATTAGTTCAATGTCTTTTAAAATTTGACATATTTTATAATTTTAATTTTAGAGACGTCAAAAAAAAAACAAAAAATAAGAAAACGAAAATATATAAATAAATAAACAAGAAGTCCATTTAAAATCTACAGAATATTTTTAGGAAGTCTTAACGATGGACGATATCTTTCGAATTTCTGGTAACTACGCTAACCTTAAGGTAATAGAGGAGAGTTTGTCTTTTAATTGACTCAACAGCAATTGTTTTCACAGGAGGAATGTGTGGATATGGGCTTAGAAGAAGTCTATCAAAATTATGTGGCCAGAATATATAATAATTATTTAAACACCTTCACTATAATACATATAATTATTACAGCGATTCATTCGATCACGTTATATAGCATTCATCAGGTTAGTAAATGAATTATTCAGGTATAAGTGTGTAAGGTGTTAACGAAAATTCTGAATCCGTTTTTATTTAAAGGCAACGCAACAGAATTTCCCCTTTGAAATTTGCATATATTTAATTGGAGGTGGAATAATATGCGCAATGCTTCGGGTCTATGCGAAACAAACATACACAAGGCAAAGGCTTAAACTTGTTATATCTTGGTTGGCCGCTCTAACAATTGTATTTTGTGGTATGCGTACGCATATTGTACAAAGTTTCTACCCAAAATCGTTCTTCTGTATTTATAGATATTTCGGTGAATGTATATCATGTAAGTCAAGCGGATATCGTACGTCCCTCCTATGCGGGTTACGTTGTATCAACAGTATACTTATTTTTGCCTCTACCTGGACTTTATCATCCGACCATTTTGGGTTGTGTCGTCAGCTTAATATACGCGGCGGACTTTTTGTTAATAACTGCAATGGACACAGATATTAATTTGTCAGATATCGCGCTCGTTGTACCTGAAATTTTCTTCCTAGTTGGTTTAAATATAATTGGCGTAACTAATCGTTGGAAACGTGAAATTATAACAAGACTTCTATTTCTTACTAAACGTCAAAGTGTGGAGCAAGCAGTAGCTTTCAAATATGCTAAAGACCAAGAGGCAAGCGGTTTAGAGCTATTGCCCAAAGTAAAACAATTTAAGTTTCTGATTTTACTTCTTCAGAAAAACCTTTTAGTAAGCATTATACCAGAAGCGATAGCAAAAAAAATCGGGCAAGAAGTTAGACAGCGCATTGAAAGGTCGAAAATCAGTCATGAAGAGTTGTATGAAGGAAGGTACTTATATCTATATATAGCGGAAATCCGCTGTATAAATTGAAACCTATAATGTATTTCGTTCAACTTTTCAGAACTTTTTTTCTCGAGCCCCATGAAGATGTAAGTATTATCTTTGCCGATTTAGTTAATTTCACGTTCTTGACAACGCAATTGGACGTCAAGACCCTAGTAGAAACGCTGCATGATCTATTTCAAAGATTTGACAAGGCGTGTCAAGTAAGTCCTTGTTTAAAGTACTTTCGTAACGATAATTTTGCTTATTGCTTAAGTAGAACTATAATGTAATGCGTATTAAATTTTTGGGTGATTGTTACTATGCTGTGTCTGGTATACCTGTCTCACATCCATTGCACGGTGTATGTTGTGTTGAACTGGGACGTGCTATTGTAGCACATGTGCGCGAAGTTAGGTTCGTAACTAAAGGAAAGGTTCTTTGAATTCCATTTTAAGGGCTTTTTTTTTAAAGCAACTATGTAAACATTTTATTAAAGATTCGTCAGAAAGCTGGATGTCGATATGCGTGTCGGCATACACTCAGGCAGCTTACTAGCGGGTATTATTGGATCATCCAAATGGCAATATGATATTTGGTCAACGGATGTTAACATTGCAAATCGTCTCGAAGCGACTGGTCTACCGGGACGTGTCCACATAAGTAAATCAACACTGAATTTAGCTGAAGATTTTTACATTTACGAAGAGGGTACCGAAAAGGCTAAAACCGATCCAATATTATTGAAATACCACATACAAACATTTCTAATAATTGGACCGAGTGTAAGTGTAAAAACAAGACACAATCATATTTCGCAAGTGAAGCGCTAATTGAAACCAAAAACCTTTTCCCGATTTAAAGGTCAAAATGAAGTCCTCGATAGAATGGCAAAATTACTTAGCAAGTAAAAGGGAAGCGGAAGAATCCACTCCTAGTGTTGATATTGAATTGACTCCAAACGAGCCCACGCACATGGTTTATCAAGAGATTGTGGAAAAAGCTAACGAAATGATGGAAGTTGAAGTGGAAAGCTTACCGATTTGCAAATTGCAGTAAGTGTGTATGTGTAAATACGATTGGGTGGAGGCAAGCGAACATTGTGAATAATTTCAATACGAAGCATTGCAACTGCAAGTGAGGTTTAGCAATAGAGCAACAACAAAAAATTATCGTCAATCTGTATATAATCTGTGCATATATCTCATTGGCTTAGTCCATATCCGGCTGAATGGCCGAGTAGGCAAACAATCTCGACTAACAATTCAATGGTCACGAGCTTAAATCTCAAATGCGGTAGAATGAGTTTTCATTAAAAGCCGACAGCCTTAGATGTTTATGCTTCAAGAATTTAGTCTTAAAATTTACTTCTCTGGCTAAATTAATAATAATGATACCCCTTATCCAAAAAGAAGGTCGTAAAGATGAACAAAAAATGTATACAAATAAACAAAACTATTTACAGTTTTCTGATTCTTCATATGAATTGATCTTCGCTTACGTGCGTTTCTCGTATTTTGCATACGAACAAAAAAGGCGAGATGAGTGCGATCTCAAAATTCGATATGAAGTATAATTACAATTGTATTTTCAACTTTTCTGTTTGTCTTGAGGCTTTTTTGTTGTTGTAGACTTGCTCGCACAATCCAATGATGACAAATCCAATCAATGCCTTATAGTGTTTATGTTGTTGTTGCAAATCATTCGTTGATCTGCGATATTTTTGTTTTTTCTTTTTGTTTTATTAATAATTAGATTTTACCGGTACTGCTTTGAACGACCGCGGCATTTAACCGCCGACCAAATCGAGGAATATCGAGCCGTAAGTAGTATTAGCAGCATTTGCTTAATATTTAGCAATTGGAGCTGGGAACTTAAATATCTTACGTATAGAACGGAATTCTTCAAACATTCCGCTTTGGTGACATTTGCAATATTACTTTGCGTAGTCGCTATGCAAGCTGCAAAGGAAAAGTAAGTATCGATCGTATATCTCGTTCTATGATAAATAAAAGGCAGTTTATTTAGATGCGTCTGA
This sequence comes from Glossina morsitans morsitans, assembly GCA_001077435.1. NCBI lineage: Eukaryota > Metazoa > Arthropoda > Insecta > Diptera > Glossinidae > Glossina > Glossina morsitans. Next base: position 16,982 of record CCAG010004392.1, on the reverse strand, counting down.
GATCGAAATTCGATAAGAGTTTAAGTAAATGCCGCAAAGCTTAGACGGAAATTTATAGTCGAACCTAAAAGTGAGGGGACATGGACTGGCAGAAGTTGTTTCGTGATTGTTTTTTAATTCCGAAACCGTCACGAAAGTGAACACTATAGTTTTGCAGAAGCTTATAGATGTTGATTCAAAAATTTTATGTGAATATATTTGTTAGAGGTTTACGAAATATTCGGTGTTACTTGAAAACGCTCCATTGGGACGTATTAGCAATTTCGCTGGCTATTGTTTTCACAAATCTTTTTTGTGATAAGACAATTGCAACAGCGGATGGATTAACGAACGTTAGTGCGGCGGACGCATTTAAATCGAATTATAAAACCACAGTGACTGGGACATACATTTTTATTTCAGAATAAAAAGTTCATCATACACACATATTCACCGACTATAATGGCTACTTAATGGCTAATACTTTTAATTTATCTTATTTGGATTAAAAATGTTTTTTATTATTTGTGTAGAATTCAAAAAATAACCGAATTTTGGATTATATGCAGTCTCATGGTTTTGTGCAATATTGCGTCTATTGTATACATATGGCGCAAATATCTAATCCGTAAAATTTTTCATTGGCGTCCATTTCGAAAATATATGCGACGTTCGCGATTCACATTACGTACGGTACGTAAGCTTTCGATGACCAAAAAACTAGTTTTAGGTTGCGCATTATTCGTAGGGAGTATGTCAACACTTTTAATAACGTCCTACGTTCAAGTGGTAAGCATTTAACTAACGAGATAACTAATGAAAATGCCATCTATGTCTTTTACATATTCGATACGGCTTAATAGATAACATGCGATAGCGATATGTTGGAAAATGATGATAAGGTCATATTTCTGTTGTTGGAAGAAGGCATACGAAAGTTGTGCTTCAATTCTTGGGTAAAAGATCAATCAAATAAGTCAACTAAGACGACGTTAATGCTGTTTTTCATTCGATTCTTATATTATTTTTGTGACTTATCTTAGGCTGTCACTGAAAGCTTATGCTTATACTTGGCTTTGGCGTTCACTTGGCCTCTCATACCAATCTTTTTATCATTCTTAATGACAATACCTTTGCTAATATTCTATATAGTAGAGATATATACTCATTTATCCTTGAACTACGAATCCAGTATATCGACAAACCAGGGCATGTCTGCTGAACTCGCGCATATTTTGGCTCTACTGATAACTTGGTTCCTATACATGCTTATCAATCGTCATGTAATATTTATATCGAAGTTGAATTATCTGTAAGTATTAAAAATGGAGAGAGACGCATTAAAATAACTAAACGCACACACACACATATAAACGTACGCAAACATATAAATATATGTAGTAATGAGAGGCAATTGCAGCGGAAAATTGATAGTTCCAGTGTTACAAACGAATCTATCCGTGCATTGCTACTTAACATACTTCCCGCACATGTGGGTAAGTTGAGCATCATTTCCAAACAAAATGAAAAGGATATAGTCGCTAATCGCTATTTTCTCGCTTTTTGTTTCTTAAAAAGTTCAAGTGTATTTATCGAAACGTTTAAAAAATGAACCTTACTACGAGAAGCATGATTACGTAGCGGTAATGTTCGCAACAGTTATTCATGAGGAGGCGCATCTAATGGATTTGCGTTTAATGAACGACATCATATGCGATTTTGATCAAGTTGTAAATATAATTCCTTATAATTCTATTACGAATTATCCTTTCTATTGTTCCTATTTATATATTTATTTTTCCCTATTCTTTCTACTATTCATTCCTATTATATATTTATATATATATTTCCTATTATTTTTCTTTTCTATATACAGTTAAAATTTTACAATTTTTCGGTAAGAGTGGAAAAAATCAAAGTTATCAATTGGACTTATATGGTTGCATGCGGTTTAAGTGCGAGACGAGGTTATTTAACCGAAACTTTACGACGTGGGAGATCAGCGTTTGTGCCGCAACAAAAAGAGAGTCGAAAAACAATAAGAAGGCGACCAGGCTTTGCATATGCTCTTGATCAGTCTAATGGCAATAATGTGGAAACAAATGAACAATTCCCTTCTCCCTCTCCCTCTCCCTCTTCCCCTAACTCTTCTTCTTCTCTTTCCGCTGAGGATGAAAGCAACACAATTGACATGCGATTTATGCGAAATAAGAAAGGAGTGGTATATGTTTTGGCCAATTTCGCCCTCGAATTTCTAAAAGTTATACGATCGATCAATAGCGTAATTCGGCAATCGCGTAACTCTCCACCTCTTGGACTTAGAATTGGTAATTGTTTTTTCTGTCATCGATTAGCATAACTAACTATTAACTATTACCGATAATTCATTTTCTATTAGGTATTAGTTCTGGTGAAGTTATGGCCGGAGTGGTTGGATCTTCTCAGGCGCATTATGATATTTGGGGTAATGCTGTAAATATGGCCGCACGCATGGACACTACCGGTGTACCGGACCGCATTCAAGTTACCGAAGAAACTGAGGAAATCTTACGTGACTATAATGTCAGTTGCACATACCGCGGCTTGATTGATGTAAAAGGCCGAGGACCAACACCTACATATTTTATCAACGTCGACGATCAGTTTCAATTTGAAACGATCTAGGATCCCTTCGCCGAATTTTGTTGAATTTTTAATTGTTATCTTACAAAAGCTTTATATCGATTTGTATTACTGCTCAACTAATTAGAAGAATAAAAACAAAGAAAGTATTGGTAAAATTGATTTCGTTGCTCAAAGTCGACAAATGTTTGCTGAGCTTTCCAAATAGATTTGACTACAAATGAAATAATATCGCAAGGGTTTAGTTGATCTATGGATTTATTAAATGTACTTTCTTTTAAATCTATATTTGGTTTACAAACTATCCGAAAAGATAATGAGTAAACGTTCTAGCAAGAGGAGAAAGATAAACTAATGTAAACAATATAACCGTAAATAAATAAAAAGACTCGGTATAAATTTGGAAAATGCATTAAAATAATTCAAGTAACAGGAGTGAACTAATTTCTAAATGGAAAATTTGGTATATGATGCCTTTTCAAGGCTATTCATTTAGTGAATTCATCCAGAAAAGATGTTGCCAATGGATTTACGTCACCTGGTCACTCGGTCACTCGGTCACTCGGTTTGACAAGACACACGAGCTTGAATAAATGCGTTGAGTTCGCCTTTGGTGAATAAAGTTGTGCTGCTGTATGCGAGCTGCGGGGTATTAGGAATAAGACAAAAAGTCTTAGATTGATATTCTTGGAGAATTTCCACGTTACAATTGCTGGCCATTCCCTGTAGCTGTAGGCTGCATGATCCTCTTCTATGAAATGCATTTATATTTCTTACATCAAGTTGAGATTACGGACAAATTAACCAGTAGAGTTGTCTGGTTTTTCGAGTCAAGTTGCTGGCGTTTAGCTTTTCGAAGTTTTCTCGATTTTAATCTTTGGTTAATATGTAAGCCAAAATATTTGACACTGTTGTTGGATAGCGATAATATTCTCATTCAGGACTGGACTCCTTATTTAGCGTAAACGCTATGCGACCTGCATATGTCGCAGTTAAAACTTTCTCAGCGATAGCAGAATCTGAAGTGACAAGGGTATAGAGAATTGGACTTAGAACACTCACCTGGGCACTTCGCCTTCGATTTTATATAGACTGGATTTATGATTTTCAACTTTAAGATGGAATGTTGGTTTTGCAAGTGGGACTTAAGCAGCAAATATGATACATAGGAGTTGAAAGAACTTTTTTGAGTTCGAAAAATGCCCATCGTCCCAGAATTTATCGAAGTTCTTCTCTACATTTTCAGTTGCGTCTTTGATGTATGAAACAACGCGATGATATTGCTCAACTGTACCACGTTTATGCCTCAAACTGAACTAATCACCGGAAATAATAAATCTTTTCACGAGAACTGCGAGTAGTCTTTGTAGCTATATTTTTGGAAATATTTTAGAAAAACAGTAAACTGTAACATTTCCTGGTTTATTAGGTTTAGCCATTGTATGCGGCACTGTTGCCCACGCGAATCATCGATTAATATAGTTGCAAGTTGCTTGTTTCCCGCTGTGGCTTCAGCAACTAATCTAGGTATCTCTGATAGGACAATCCATGGCGCATGGGCTAACTAGAGATTTCAACATACATCTTCTGTATTTGACGTCCCAAAAAAGTTATTAGACTGAAAAGTTTCTCTCAGATTAAGAAGCTGTTGGTTGGTTCGTTCGTTTTAGACGCATATTATTCGTAGCTCTATTCAAAAACTTCTATCTACTGTTTTGCCATTAAGTTCTTCACTTCTTCCCTTTGTTTCTGATCATTTGCCTTATTTCAAGGCCAATGCATTTATTGCAATATCTAGGCTCATCAAGATCTCTGAGAGTGGGTGGTGTGAAACCAGCTGGGTGAATGAGATTTGTAAAATCTTCTGCTGCATCATTATTATTATTTCGGAAGACCCTCGAAAACTCAGATTAAGGTATATATCATTATCGTCCCAGTTTCTTAAAGTCGCAATATAAATTTCATGAATGATGGATGGATGATATTATGTTTAACGATAATTTAAGAAAAATGTCAATATAATTTTCAGAGAGGAAAATTTCTACTTCATGAGTACGATTGAAAAGCCCATTGGCGTTCGGAGGCTTATGTGTATCGCTTAGAGTCTAAGAGCGTCATCCTATTGATGAAAAGGGCTGCTTCTCTCATCTCAAGTTGCTTTGTAAGTAAATCTTCAATTTTTGAAAAAGGATTCAGATTTTTCAACCTGCCAGCGTATTGACAATTAGGAAGATTAATATTATGTAAAATCGAGAGGGGTCTTTTAAAAAAGAGACAATTCTTGCTGATTGAAGGAAAAGTTATTGTTATTATAAGGGTCATAGTTCTGTTCTTTCTGTTGGAGAAGCTACTGATATATGCAACAGCCTTTATAATTGCTCGAAGGATTTTGTTAATGACTAACACTTTTTGGAAGGGTATCGTCACTTTTAGTGCAGGAGTTGCTTCATGCAGTAAGTTCTTGTGCAGCATGATTAAAGTATGTCACTTCGTAAATCTTTTTATTAGCTTTACTAGGTTTCAGATCTATATAAAGCATTGGCAGTTAAAATTGGATATAAGTTGGAGACATAGTGTACTTTGAGTCGCGGCTTTTCAATACCGACTTTGACATCACGATTTGAAGTAGAGTGATTGAGGTTGCTCTCTGCTCGTTCCCGTTTAATTTGTTAACTGTAAAATTTAACTTTTTGGTACACAAATAGTTTACTAATGGGCGAATCAATAGATTTCGTTAATATTCTATTTTAGTCGTCCTTCATAGTTTGAAAGGCCGCTATCGGCTGTTTTATATCAGGCAGACGAGAATTACAAGATGTGGGGGATTTGAAGATAATTCGCTACTTCATTATTACCGTTACTATGACCATAACAGTCACTAACAGCACACAGCACACAGCACAGTCAAAACTTTTTGGACAATACTGAAAGGCCCGGCACAATAGAAATATTTGACCGCTTTTTGCCAGAAAGGAAAACATGGAATTTGGCAAAACAACGTTTTCGTGAAGACTTTGAACTCTTTTAAATACTTTTGTAACACACACACACACACACACACACACACACACATAAAACAACGTTAATCTCGCACTATATTAAAACATTGAGTTAAGATTACGACCCTTTAACAAAAGATGATAATAAATAATAAGTTTAATAAATAAACTTATAGATGTTTTTATATGTCGTTATAAATTCCTTTGTTCCGTATTTTATTTAAGATTTTATTACTTCAGAGAAGCAAAGGAAGATGTGTCTCTCTTACGTTGACTTCTACTAATTAAACATGCATAAAATATATATTTTGATGTCACTGGCCCTTTCTAAGTTTTACATGCGCGAATATTTGTAACATGTTTTGCATAATCGTGAGTTTTGCATCTGTGATGCAAGATTTTTCGCTGCAGGCTCACGAATGAAGTTCTCGAAGTTATTGTCAGGCAAAGTCCGTTGTTTCATTGATCGTTCGCAATATGTTTTCTTAATACTTTGCTATACTTTTCATACGGACCTCACACACCTAATGAGACTTAGTTCAATGTCATTATGCTATGGGCTACTTGATTATAGTTTATCAATACAATAATTCCATACCATAGCAGAGCGATATTGCTGAGTGAGAGAGAGACTTTGTCAGTTATTAATCTAATACACTACATGGAAGTTTAAGTCCATACATCAAATCAAGTTTGTTTGTAAATTTCACCTTTGCATTGATGCGCATGATTATTCCGATAAATTAAATGATTGCTCCGTTGGCTGCTTTCTCACTGCTTATCATTAATAATCGCAGGCAAGCAGCGATATATCTTTTTCCGATTGAATAATGTTTCCCGATTTTTTAATATCGGTGCTGTTTCTTTGTAAATTCAAGTAAGTTTCTCCAAAATTTAATCCCCTTCAAATTAATTATTCGAAATTAAAAATAATCAATAGATTCACACTTTACGTAACTTAGTTGAAATTGTTTTGGATTATGCAGGCTATGCATTCCTACAAAACAACTTGAATTTTTTCAGGTATTTCCAAATTTGATAGATCTTCGGTCTACGGCAGATAGTCAAAGTTGCTCTGACAGCGGAGTTAATATGAGTTTTTTACTTTGCGTACATATACTCTGTCCAGAGTTGATAATATTGTAGGCAAAGGCCTATCCTGAGCAAAAAAAAAAAAACAAAACCATATGAACCAAAGCATTTCAACACAGATCAATTTGAAGTTGACGTTACGTGTATTAATTTAAAATAAAATAAAAAAAAAAAAACACTTTTCCTCAAAATAGAAAAATTTTATTAAGAAATATCTTCAAAATGGAGAATCAGTATCGGCAAACACTAATATCAAAAGTTAAGGGTAACTACGCTGAACTCAAGGTAATAAGAGTCTGCTTAAAGTTCCGATTTTCTCAACTCGAATATTCTTTCAAAAGGAGGAATGTAAAGATATGGGCTTAGAAGAAATATATCAAAATTATGTGAGCAAGATTTGCCGTAATTATCTATGCACTTTAACTATAATCCATATAATTGTCGCTATTGTTCATTCAGTAGTAGTGTACTATCTTCAAAAGGTTAGTTAGTATTTTTATCGAGCATTCGCAGGATACGTTGCATTTTTCGCTATTCATAGGGAGAGGACCACGTGGTATATGATTTTTATATATACTTGATTGGAGCAGGAATAACTTGTCTTATACTTCAAATTTACTTGAGCAAAAGATATGGAGATCGTGTTAAGGTATCGTTTATAGTCTCTTGGGCAGGTGCTTTCGCAATGGCAGCAACTGGTATGTATATATATATATATAAATTATTATTATAATCTTTTTCTAATTTTTTTTCGATCGCAGATATTTTGGTAAATTTAAGTCATTATATTACCTTTCATCAGGCACTACGTCCATGCTATGCCGGCTACGTAATATCGACTGTTTATCTATTTATGCCTTTAGAAGGATTTCTACAACCATTTCTTTTGGGTTGCTCGGTCAGTTTGCTTTACGCAGCGGACTTTGCAATAGTAACGACATCGGCGGCGGAATCGAGAGTCACAGATTTCGGCTTGTTGGTACCTGATCTTTTTTTTCTAGTCGGTTTAAATATGTTGGGAATATTTAATCGCTGGAGACGCGAAATCGTAACACGTATCGTGTTTCTTACGAAACGTCAAACTTTGGAGCAATCACTTATCTGGAAATATGCTAAAGACCAGGAGGTCAGTTTATTAATATGTTATCAAAAAAAATAAGTTGTTGACTTCATCCGTATTTTGTGTGTGTTTAGAAAAGTCTTTTAGTAAGCATAATACCGGAGCCGATAGCGAAAAAGGTTGGCCAAGAAATTAAATATCGTATTGAAAAGGCCAAGGTCGGTGCTTTAACGGAGGAAAACGGGAGGTATTTGAACTGAGCTGAGCTTTTATTCGCCCATTTTTCTTTAAAGAATTTGTTTGAAAATTTCAGGAAACTCTTCATTGAATCTCATGAGGATGTAAGTATTCTCTTTGCCGACTTGGTTAATTTTACATTCTTGACAACTCAGTTGGATGTCAAGAGGTTAGTGGAAATCCTACATGATCTATTCCAAAGATTTGACAAAGCGTGCAAGGTAAGTCTTCCCTCTCATATAGGCATCACAATTGCTTGCTCCTGATTAGATTAATCTACAGAAATTTAATGTAATGCGTATAAAATTTTTGGGCGATTGCTACTATGGCGTTTCCGGCGTACCAGTCTCACATCCGCTGCACAGTGTTTGCTGTATTGAATTGGGGCGTTCTATTATAAGCAACGTACGCGAAGTTAGGTAACTAACTGCAAATAATTCATTACGTCTTAAGCAACTAAGTGAACAATTCCTTAAAGAGCCATTAACAAGCTGGACATTGATATGCGTGTCGGTATACATTCCGGTAGTTTATTGGCGGGTATCATTGGATCATCCAAATGGCAATATGATATTTGGTCCACAGATGTTAACATAGCTAATTGCCTCGAATCGACAGGTCAGCCAGGACGTGTGCACATAAGTAAGGCCACGTTAACCTTAGCTGATGGTTATTACATCTGCGAAGAAGGTACCGAAAGAGCCAAATCGGATCCTACATTATTGAAATATAATATCACAACCTTCTTAATAATTGAACCGAGTGTAAGTGTTTATAACTGAATCACAGAATTAATAAAAATGGTTTCCCGATTTAAAGGCCAAAATGAACACATCGGCTGAATGGCAACATTATTTACAAAGTAAAGAAGAGGCAAATGCCAGTTTTCACAATTTTGAAACGGTAGATGCGAACCTTGGTGAAGCCTATCAGTTTGACTATCAGGAGGTTGTTGATAGAGCGAGAGAACTGATGGAGCAGGAAATAGAAAATTTACCTATTTGTAAACTGGAGTAAGTCATATATGTAAAGATGTGATGTCTATAATATACTCATTTCCTATTACTTTATACTAATGCCATGTTGATTAGATTTTACGGCCGCTGCTTTACTCGGCAGCGCCGTTTGTCAGGCGACGAGATTGAAGAGTACCGGGCCAAAAGTAGCATAAGTAGTGTTTGCTTAATATTTGGCGATTGGAACTGGGAAATCAAATATTTAGCGTACAGGACAGAGGAGTTTTATAAACTTCCCCTTTTATTATCCTTTTTAATATTACTTTGCGTTATCGTAATGCAAGCCGCAAATAAATAGTGAGTACTATTGGTAATGGTGAAAAAGAAGGTAGGAAAAGATATATCTTTTTTTTGATTACTATGACATGGACATCACCGGCAATCGTTCTTTAATCAAACAAATTTCGCGCAGTATTTGTCACACACTAGTAATTAATTTGATCACGACAAAGGGATGTACAGATTTTCTTGTTAGTGGAAATCTGAAGAAATTTCGTTCAAAATACCGAAAAGTCCCCAAAAATTATAATTATAAACTAGAACGTTATTGTTGGGCCAGCGACTGAATATCCGACACCACTTTACACTTTTCATTGAAGCATTCATATAAGCGGGCGCTCAAAACGTACACTCACGCACCACTAGCTTAGCATAAGTAATTATCAGAGCGGTTTTGTGGGAACGAGATAAGAAATTGGACCTTCCGAGATACTACTACATAGGTTTGTCATTGACCGCAAAACATTATGAGATGGTGCGACCCAGTCCATTGTGAATATGTAGATGGAACGAAAAAACACGTGGAGCGATTGTAGATAAACAAATCAACTTAATTCAGAAAATAGTTCTGACTGATCTGAACAGATCGAGGTAGAAAAAAAGAGTGACTCTCTACTGAGTCTTTCTACCTCTATATCTACTTAATACACATTGTACCACAAGTGGTGGGGTTACATAATAATGGCTAACACAATAGCTATACTTAGGAAGGCACGTAGATAAACACTCAAAGAGAAATATCAAGCGGTTTCAGTGTCCCTATTTCTGTAACAAGCTGACTGATGTAAAAAAAAATGTCCAAAATTTATTCAATGTCATTTTTCGGCTAGACATTAGCTTCGGATGTATTTTAAACGAAACTTAACAACCATTTTTCGTACTTTTAAAAAGTAACTCCTTATTAATTCTACATATATATACTTTTACATATCCATTTAGCAGTTTGAGAAACGCTGAGATATATTTTAAACGAAACTTAACAACCATTTTTCGTACTTTTAAAAACTAACTCCTTATTAATTCTACATATATATACTTTTACATATCCATTTGGCAGTTTGAGAAACGCTGAGACAATGTAGATCGATTTGAAGCTTACTCTTATATTATTTATTGTTCAAAGACCTTAGCATTTGGATGTTTCGACCATCAAAACAGCCGAATATCGAGCACATTCGATGCACTATTGTATTGTCCGTTATTTGTTGTTCAACTTTAAATCGCTTCATAGGACTTGTACGAGAAATTTGTATTTCTTAAGCGAGTTCTTTTACGAAGTGCAAGCTTCTTCATTTTTCCATAATCCATTTTATTTATCTAGATAGAAGCGTCGTAAAATTATTTGTACCTTTCGTAGAGTCGTGGTTGCGACTTAGTATCGATATTGAATATCTTTGTGAACATTGTCAATGCTCTACTAATTTGAATTCAGTATGTTGTGTAATATATCAAAAATTGAGAACTTGTCACATTCTTAAAAGTACCGGATAGTAACTTAGCGTCGGAAGTGCCGGCAAATTCTGTCAGTTAGTATACTAACAACATCATCAATATTTACGCAAAAATTAATTTAATAGGATAGGAAGGATGGACGGCGCTCACAAATGTAATGCGAATATAAACTTTCGTTGCGTCTTAATAACACTGAAACCTTACTTATTGCTAAACGTTAGGATAAGTATTTACTTAGCCTTACTTCGAGATTTAAAGGAGTAAAAATTCACTTCGCGAGGGAAGATATGTTATATCCTATGAACTTCATAGGAACATAGAAAAACAGATGAAAAACATTTTATAAGAAGACATTTCTACTATATATGTGTTGTTGAATTTAAAATTGAAGCCTGTTTCTTGTACTCAGCATTCAAAATATGTTTGAATTCTGGATTATAAACGGTTTAATTGTGTTGTTTCTTATGATCCCTATGGCATTCATATGGCATAAGAATATTAAGCACAGTCTTTACCGGCTTTTGCCATTAAAAAGATATGTGCGACGTTCGATAACGGCGTTTCGAGCAAGTAGACTAACGGTGGGAAGGAGGATCGCTTTACGTTCTCTATTATATTTAATGGGAATGACAGCGATTTTAATCGCGTCTTACGTTCATTTGGTGAGTATTTAATTAAAGCGATTACCTCAAATGTATCGTTTATTGATTGAATGCATTATATGGATGCGATTTAATAGATACTTTGCGATAAAGCAGTACTGGAAAATGACGATGAGATTATATTTCTTTTATTGGAAGAAGGCATACGAACGCTGTGCTTTAATTCTTGGGTAAAATCGATATCTCTCGTAATAAAAGATGCCAGTAAATCGAAATGCCATTTAATGAATTTTTCACATTTTTTTAAGGCCGTCACTGAAAGTTTGTGCTTATACGTGGCTTTAGCACTAAGTTGGCCACGTATACCTTTCTTGTTATCCTTGCTGTTGACGATCCCGTTATTGATAGCCTATATAATAATGGTCTTTACCGAATTCTCTTTAGTTTACGAAGCCAGTATATCGACTAATAAAGGTGCATCCGCTGAGTTTGCCCATATATGGGGCCTTCTCATAATATGTTATATTCATATCCTGATCGCTCGCCATATAATATTTATATCGAAATTTAATTACTTGTAAGTATTTAGAGCAGAGAGTCCAGATATAATAAATGAAACAAAAACAAAATTAAATCAATCTATACACTACCTATATATATATGCATATATCCGCGTACATATACAGCAATAGGTGGCAATTGCAAGAGAAAATTGATAATTCTAACGTCACAAATGAATCGATTCGCGTGTTATTGCATAATATATTGCCTGCGCATGTGGGTGAGTGCTTCTTCATAAGTAATTAGAAGAGGACTAATTAATTAATGCTTTTTGTCTATGCTCACGATCGCTTTCCTGTTTGCGACAGTTCAAATATATTTAACGAAACGTTTGCAAAATGAACCTTTCTACGAACAACACGATTATGCAGCGGTAATGTTCGCGACAATTATCCATCAGCGAACAGACTCGATGGATTTGCGATTAATGAATGAAATTATATGCGATTTTGATGAAGTTGTAAGCAGAATTGATTGTAATTCTCTTTTATTTTATTCACTTTTTCCGTTCACTTTTTTCTTTTTCTTTTTTTTTTTTTTTTGTATTTATATCAGCTAAGTTTTTATAAATATCCGCTGAAAGTAGAAAAAATCAAAGTTATCAATTGGACTTATATGGCTGCGTGTGGTTTAAGTGCAAAAAGGAGCTTTTTGCATGAAAGCCTACAATCGATTAAGTCAGCATTTGTACCGAATCGATACCCACGTAAAGCAACCATACAAAGGCTAACGACGTTAAATCTTTCACCAGAAGAATCTGACAAGCCCTCCCTAGAAAAGATGAGAGCGAAATCGGCGAGTCCACAGGAATCGGTGTCTTCCAGTGACTACGATATTGATGATGGCGATAGTGATGAGAATGACAGTGATTTTGATATGAATAAAAGTTCGGTGACGCACAAAGTTCGTGTAGTGCAAGTTTTGGCAAATTTTGCCCTTGACTTTCTAAAAGTTGTGAAATCCTTCAATGAATCAATGCAGAAAGCCCGAAATTTCGATAACCCACCAATTCAGCTCAGAATCGGTATTAATTTATTACTATTATTGTTTAACAATTACCGATTACCGATAATTTAATTAATTAAATTAGGCATTAGTTCTGGCGAAGTTATGGCCGGCGTAGTTGGATCTTCTCAGGCGCATTATGATATATGGGGTAATGCTGTAAATATGGCCGCACGCATGGACACTACCGGTGAACCGGGCCGCATTCAAGTTACCGAAGAAACGGCCGAAGTCTTACGTTCTTTTGATATTGGCTGCACATATCGTGGCTTAACTGCAGTAAAAGGCCGAGGGCGTATACCCACCTATTTTATCAACGTCGATGAAGAATTTAGGTTCCAATAGCAGTAGTTATTATTAGCCTTTTCTCAGTCCTAATTCTTAAAAAAAACGAAGTTGCGCTTTTATAATAAAAACTGCACAGCAAAACACATATACCATCTATTAAACTTAGAGTAAACGTTGAATATCCTGAAAAAATTGAAATAATCAAAGGCAAGTGTGGTGTTCGTGTGCGATCACTTCGATAATAGCAGAGTATATCATGTTTTTACGGATGTATCTAACTCCCATAACTAGACATTTTATTATATCGATCGATTTGGAATTACTTTTCGAATCAATTTAATTTTATTTGTCTGTCGCAACATTGGTCTCATATCTGCCGCCCCATGAATTTCTGTGTACAAAGGACAAAGCCTTTGGGCTTTTTCGGCAAGCTCTGACTCGTTTCTATCGTTCAGGGGCGTTGATATTCAAACATAGTAAACCCAGTCCATCACCGGTATTTCCAAATTTACTTTTAACACGTTGTGTATCGTTTAGAAGCCCACGTTATTGACTTACACGACAAAGGTAAACTTTTTGTTCAAATTATTTTTGTCTTTAGAAAAATTAAACAGCTCTCGAAAGTATAACAAAGAATAACTTCAAATACACAAGGGAATGCTGTTTACGTTCGCTTTCGTCCAGGTCAGCCTCTCTCTTGCTCTTATTATAACTTTTATCTTTTGTGCGGTCCTCTTTCATACGATGCAAATGAAACTAACCGAATGTCTTTCTTTATATTATTTCATTATTCAAATATAGTGAATCTAATTGATCGACCCAATTACTTCGACCTCCAGTTATAATAAACGATGGCTGGAAAGTCAAAATTCGTAGCAAAAGTAGGTATTCTTCGATAGATCGTTTATTAAGTAAATCGAAACTTTTCTAAATGATTTTTAAATTATTTTTTAATCAGATAATTTGTGCATTATATAATATAGTTAAAGTAAAAGTTTTTATATATATATATATATAGACATATAGATGTACAGATATATGTTTGTTTTGTATATTTGCATATTTGGTTTTACTGTGGACACTTTCGTTGGATTATTAGATGAGCAGTCGCAGTGGTAGTCGTTTCTAACATCATATAAGAACACGTTATTTCACATATATATATATATATATATATATATATATATATATATATATATATATCATTCTATTTATATTTTATGCATTTGATTAATAAACATACATATATTTTGCTATGGTATTACGTTCATGGTAAATAATGAATTTTCGTTTCTTGGTAAACGGTTGGTTCATCATTAACTATAAGCACCGTCGATTTTGTGCACAAAAACTCAATGTTTTGAGAAAAAAATGAAACTTAAACAAAGTAAAGAAAATACATTTGAGCACCCTCCTCTGCATGTCTACGCGTAGGCGTATGCAATAAGCAAAACCTTAGCTTATATAGAAACAAAAATATGTTTAAAATTTGTGCTTATTATTTAATATGTGGATTATCTAGTCATTAGCACTAGTTAACAGAACCGTATCCTCGGGCATGGGTTTTCGTTTATAGTTGGGATTAGTGACTAAATACACTACTAGAGCACCAAAAGTTACATATAAGACACACATAGGTTAACCATAACCCCCGAGCTTGGTAAGTTCGAATAATCTTTTCTGTAAAAAAATTATAAAAAAAGATAAAATTTGCAAATTTCTTCTATTAATTAATTAATTGCATTTTATTTACACAGAGAATATGGCCTTCTCAGTAATGCCCATTAGAGCCGCGGCGATGGCCAGTATGAAGCCGAAAAGTCCAAAATAAACGTGAATCGGTAATAAAGCTGCTCGCACGGATTGCTTAGCTCCGGGCGCCAAAAATGCCGCAAAACCGGCCACATATTGTAGGCAAAACATAATAACGGCCGCCAAGCCCAACCATGAATGCAAAGAGTACATGTTCGCTATGGGCTTAGGTGCTAAATTATGCGAATCGAAAACAGCCACTAGTGCAAGTACCGTCAAAATAAATGCTACAACATGAATGGCGGCATGACACAATTTCAATGTTTTTTTACGCAGCGAACGAAAACCACGATAAACCAAAATAGCTGAAAATAAACGATACACAAATTATTTGAAAATGTGCATAGATAATAATCAATCACAATTTTCTTTGACATTTATAAATATTTGATCTTTTCTTTTCAAATGTAGGTCGGTGCCACGGTTTCGGGAAAGCTCGGATTCGAACTGTAAGTCGAAAATAACAATTTCCCATTAAGAGGTAATCGTTAGATGTTGCAAAAGTCAAAAAAAAAAAAAAAAAAAACAAACTCACAATCTTATAAAAGTACAGTTTTAAAATCCTGATTTCAGCTATATACGAAAGTGTGTCATTGAGCCCTAAATAATTGCACCGTATAGCACTTGTGATGGGGGGTATATTAGCTGTGTGAGGACTTACATAACATCTAGAAGGTCTTGAGATAGACCCACCATCCGTCCATCCGATGTCAGTCCATCTATCTTGTGTTCACCTTACAGGTCGCAATTCTCAAGATATTTTGATGAAATTTCATACGTTAACCTGTTCTGGCCCAAGGGTGAATGCTATTGAAAATCTTTCGGATCTGTCCACTTTTTCGGCCACTCCCAATGTAACGCATTATATTGACAAGTCGGATATAATCACTTAGTAATAGTATTTCGACATTCTAAATGGGTGTGAAAACTTTGGATTGGATAAACCCTTAGCCATATAACCGTCCCTGCTGTCGCGGCCCTTACCCATATAAACGACCATTTTTTTTGATCCCAATATACAAACCACACATAATTAACATACTTTTTACCAAACGCGGTATAGGGTATGAAAACAAAAAAAAGAAATATTTACATACTCAACATATTCCTAAAAAAAAAAAAAACGATCACATTAACAATTGAACAATTTGAGAATACTAATCGACTGGCATTGAGAAACCAATATGAAAACAACTATTGCATAATTGCAAGTTGACTTCATCCACGCATGCGTCAAAAATAATAAAATAAAAAACAAAAAAGCACTATAAATCCATAATGAATAGAAGCCTCCAAAATCAGACCTCAACATATTAGCGCAATGGCAAATGCAGAAACTGAAATTGAACACACAGCGAAGATAAAATTGTTACTCATTGAATCGAAATGCAGCGAGTGCTTCAAATGTATGACTGCACCCTTTGACGAAGAATGCAAAGCGTCGGTGGTTAGATTTGACTAAATTGAATTGATTTGAAGTGAATTAGTGAAATGTTACATTGGCATGAGAATTTGAAGAGACTAATTAATGCTTAGATTAAAAAGAAAACTTACCATTTCCATATAAGAATATTAGACCGATGGTCATTAACAGTGGATGCCAATTAAATTCGATAGATGGATTGCTGGTGCCCGCCAAACCGCCCATATGCACACCAATCCAGCAACCCATTAAAACGATCATTGTCAGACCAATTAATTGTGTCAATACGAATAGCACCTTGAAATTGGCCATCGCTGGATCGGTATCCATTTTATCTGAAATCGAATTCAATCGAACTTTATATAATGCAAACATATAAGCTTAATAGGCATTAACATAGATATAACATTTATACATATTATATATATATATATATATATATATATATATATATCCTTTTGTTTATAAACATAAATTAATTAATTGCTTATGAATACTTGAACTCAATATTCAGCCCATTATTTGCGCAATTAGAAAGAATTAAAAATAAGTTTA